>JNEM01006624.1:0-11978 GCA_000697335.1 Conidiobolus incongruus B7586 | reverse complement strand
TTTTAAATTATATTATATTATGTATAAATAATTAACTTATAAATATGGTTATTAGTTTAAAAAAAATATGATTTTATTTATAATCTAATTTGTAACTATAAAAAATTGAAATAATTTTAAATAGAAATTTATTTACTTAACCTTATAACTAATACCATAATTAATAACTTATGTCAATGGATTTGCAAGAAAGAATATTATAATATTTTAAAGATTAATTAAATTGATTTTAGCAATTTAAAATATTAAAAAGTTTAAATTATATTATTGATAAAAATAAAGTTAGAGTTTAATATTTATATTATAGTTTATTTTATATGATAATTCAAATATAATATTATTTATATTACATAATTTAATAAAGTATAGCTTCTTTTATTACAAGGTTAGAAAAGCTTTTGTTAATTAATTCAACAGATTAAAATTATCACAAATTGAATTAGAATTTTTATAATAACAATAATATAAGAAAAAGTTATTCAAATGTGCTAAAATACATAATATAGTTAATGAGATATTGAGATATTGAGATTTTAAGATATTATTATAACCCATTCCATAAATTTTAATCGATCTATAGCAATTTATGTTTTATAAAAGATGAAAATCACAAATAATTAGAATAAAATTAACAATTATATTAAATTAATAAATATACTAATCTCATATATACAAAAGATACGCTTCATTAATACAATAAATAAATTTAAATTTTACTAATATCAATACCATATAATTATAATTCATTTAATTCTATTAATTTTTTGTGATATGAATAATATGAGTTTTAATAGTTTGAATGAATTCAAGGTAACAATCGCCCTAGTATAATTGAAAATTCTTAATAATAGAGAATAATCGTATTCATGAAAATCTAAATACTTGTTTATAAACTTGAACTAATTATTAACCGTATCTTATAAATAAAATAATTTTAAATTTAATATAAATAAAAATATTTCTAATATTTTATATAAATTTAAAAATAGAATAAATTATAAAAATTTTTAAAAAATCATTTTACTTTATTTAAATCAAATAAAAAAATATCTAAAATATTATAAATTGATTTATTTTAACACTTTTTAAAATTCAAAAATACAGTGATATTAATTTATATATTAGCTTTAACTTTCAAATTACCATAGTTATTTTCCTTTAATATTCTCCAAATATAACGAACTAGGTCATTGAGTAATATTATTAAAATATTGAATATTAGTTATTTTTAAAAAAAATCAGTCAAGAAGGCTGAATTGGCAATATTAATTAATAATCATTCAAATGAATTGGCACATTATTATCTAGCAAAAATAATATTTTTATGATAATTCTATTAAATATTAATTTATTGAGAATAATGTATATATACACATATATATATTGATAAAAAAATTTAAAAAATGGTTCAAAAATTTTTTTAATAAAATTAAATTATTTTAAAACAAATATTAATCAAATTTTGCCATAAATTAATATAAAAATTTTAATTTATCAATAACCAATCAATTTTTGAATAAATTTTTAAAAAAGAAAATTTTTTTTGATTAAAATTATGCAAAAAAATTATTCATAAATATAATGGATTAAATTAAAGATCATAATCTGGTTAAAATATTTTTTTGTTTTCATTTTGAAATTATAAAATCAATTAAATTGATATAGCTAATAACAATATTTTACACGTATACTTAAAATAATTTAGTTACATTTCTTTAATATATAGTATTTAGATTGTTGATTATTAAAGTGAATAATGCACTGGGAAAATTATTAATAGAACTTGTTTTTTAATATAAATACAAATATAAAATTAATACCGATCTTAAAATCAGATAATAAGTAATTGTAAAGAAAGATATCGAATAAAGGATAAAGTTATAAGATGCGGCTTTATATTATATTTTTCAATAGTTTTTCTGTAACAAAATAATGCTGCGGATATATCTATATATAGTGAATTACATGATTAACCAATTATTGTGAATTTTCATTTATATCAAATACAAAATTAAGCCTTTAATCTATCAATCTATTTGCATATCTGTTATTTACAATTAATTTAAATTATATTGAATCAATGGTCTGAAATATCTGTTTATAATTAGAAAGAAAGTATATAAAATACTGTTCAATTCATAACGTTTTATCATTATTCAGTTTATTTTGATTTCAAATCACTATTTTCTTTAAGTACATTTTACATGTTGAAGATTTATTTCAAATATCATAAATCAATCAATTTTATGTTTAATAAATGATTAAGTAGTAATTATTAATACGAAATATTATCCACATATATAATAAGCTAATATTAAAATATTAATAAAAAAAATTAATTACCATTTAATAACATAATTACCATTATTTTTTAATATATCAAATTAACAATACGAATTTAATTAAAACCCATTTTAATAAAAATTATCCATTAATAATAATAAAATTAATAAGATCAAAACAAATCAATTTATTTTGTTTATTATTTAATTTTTTAAAGGAAAATTTAAATATCATTAAAATTATCTTAAAGTTATTTTTATTAAATTTTCCAAATAAAAATCTTAAAATATTTTAAATATAATAAATTATTATTTTAGTTTATATCTCTTATATTGAATTTATACTTGAATTATTTGATATACATCCAAATAACATTTGTTAATTAAAGTTAAATAAATATACTTTCCAATTACATAATATAACCCAATGATTAGACATGTGTAATATTGTTGATTAATTAATTTTTTCAAGAATATTATATTTTGACAATTAGTACTATAATTAACATCAAACTTATCAATTATATTTGATATAAAAAACATAATATAGTTTTAATCAATTAATAATAAACATTAGTTTACTATCAATTATAGAATTAGAAATCTTAAATGTTATTTATGAATAAATCGTAGATCAAGTATTATAGAATATTAATATGTATTAATTAAGATTTTATTATACAAATAATTTTCAAAAAAATTTGATATTTTTTAAAGTTTATTATGATGTATAACTAATACTATCTCCACTATTTATTCATATATGACCTCATTTTATATAAATTTTGTGACTGTATTTTGCATTGATATATACATATATAATTCAAATTTTAATTAAGATTGTATCCTTTAATCATTTTAATATAATATTTTAATAAAAGTTATTTAAAATTATTTTAAAAATTCATATATTTTTTTAGATATTAAAACTGAATATATATATATTTTTTATTCTATAATTTCAATAATATAAAATATATTTACTATTTTGAAATTTTACTTGTATTTATCATTTACCAAATTTAGTAATTAGATTGATATTTTCTCAAGATATTTTCCAATATAGATATTTTGATCTAAATCTTTTTAATATAGGGTTTTTATTCTTAAAATCATCCGTAAGCAGTGGATTATTTTTCTTGAATTTCTATTTCAGATTGAGGTTTTCAACTGATTTCATGTTTGAATATATCCATTATTGATCATTATCATGCATTGATTATAAATGAAATCATTAAGAACAGTTGAAGGAGAAATAATATAATTGATTATAGTCACTTCTTTACTCCTATTGGATTTGGATTATTAGAGGTTTCTTTAGTTTATATAATCAATCTTCAATATTACGAAATATAAAATGGTCGACTTTTAAGTTACTGATTAAATATATTGAGCAATGACCCTTATAAATGCAAGCTAATATACCCTGAAAATTACAAAAATTAACAAATTATTAGGGTTAAAAATATTAAACTCATACTGGTTTAAAAGAGCAACAATGAACGGATTAAAAATATTATTTTTGTATTTGTGTATAGAATTTTTATTATATTTTTTATATCAATGTAACTTAAAATATTAAATAAGAAATAATAAAACTACTCAAGTAACTCGAAATTATTTTGTTAATCTTTTTTAAAATCAATTAAAGTAAAAATAATATTATAAATTAAGTTTATTAACTCAGCTTCGGGTATTCTATTTCATTTTAATAAAATGCAGTCATCTCATAATTATCCAAAAAAATAGAAAAATACAATACAGTTTCATTAAGGGAGAATATGTTTAAACTTATTGAAATATTTAATACCCTTGATTAAACAACAATATACAATTGAAACTATTTAAATTTAGTTCAGAATTGAGTATAATATGAAATTTCTATTAAGAGTTATTAATTAAATAGAAGTAATTTAGGATGTTACAAATAGAGTGTTATTCCTATCAATGATAAGCACTAACCAATCAGTGCAGAAGTAGTGACAATTAGGTTAGTTAATTGAGTTGTTATCAATTTCATCATCCAACCACCCACCTTTTACTCAATCCACATATCTTACCCTATTACAAGCACAAATGTAATTGAATTTTCACATAATTTGAATTTGTTCAATTCTATAAATACTGCTCCTGTTTAAGTTTTAGTTACTTCAATTTCAAGTAGCATTTTTTAGTGTATATTTGTTAATTCCTTCCTTTAGTGTTGTTACTTAATTGTTGACATTTTCATTTAATTATATTCAGATGACTACTGAGACATTGTCTATTCATAATACCATCCCACCTTCTCGTCGCCCTTCTAAGCGCTTCTCATTTATGAACTTTTCAGCACCTATCGATGCTAAACTCAATTCTACTATTGATTCAGAAATCAGTATTTTAAAAAATGACAACTCTTCAGATAAAAAGCGTCAGTCTAGTTTAAGAAAGAGCTCTTCATTCAGTATTCTTAGTTTAAAATCTTCTAAACCTACTCAATCAATAGTTGATTTATCTCAAAGAATTGAATCTGATCATTCTGACAGTTCTCAACCACAACCTAATTCTCAAACCCCTTCAACCACTCCCTCTCTCTCCTCTGCTTCTTCTGAATCTCTGCCCAGCTCCAAATCATCTTCATCCTCAGAAATCAATTCAAATATTACGATACCTTCACAATCTCTCAAGTCAGCCAAACAACCTTCTAAATTCAAACAAGTTTTAAGCAAATTTTTCAAATCCAAACAGCCACCCACGCCCAATTCAAATCAGCTTCCACGCAGATATTACAACAATTCAGTACCAAGAACCAAATCCGATTTTGCCAGATTATATAATGAAGATGATGGTGAGTTGGACAGAACAGATATTGACTTCAACTTGGCTATGGCTGAAGATATTGAGTCTGCCTTCAATGGATATTCTTATTCTACTGCTCCTATGCGTGGTGCTTACCATTCAAGCTTGAAAAAATTATCTGATTCACCTAACAGAAATCTTAGACAAATCATCCTCATCCAAAGTATCCTCAAGCGTCTTAAGAATCACCCTCTTAACGGTACTGCTTTTAATGTTACTTCTTTACCTCAGGATCTCGTACCTATCTCAAGGGATCCTGATAGTCCTCTCCTTCCCAATCAAATCCGTGTAATGATGCTTCCTCAACGTCGTGCATCTATTGGAGGTTCATCAAGTAGTCTCAATTCACGCTCTAGGGCATCTATCGCCAGAACTTATTCTATCTCCAGTTCAACCAAAAAGTCGAGCCCTGGTGGCAATCTCTCGATAAGGGATTCCCTTAAGTCTTGGGACTCTCCAACTCCTATATTACTATAATCTTTCCACCCCTCCAAGTACTTCTTAATTAATAACTCCTTCATTTACCCTTGACGCCATCTATGCATATAATTCGACAATCCAACATACATGTTTTCCCATCCTTCGACTTGATATATTATCATGATAAAGCCAGGCTCTTGATGATTGTTTTTTGTGATTATCCGCACTTATTTCTTCTGAACATGATGCAATCAACTACATTGTTACACCACAACTTCCCTATCAAAGTCCAATCACTAATCAAATAATAATTTGATATCTCAATCAGATTAATTGTAATCGGAGCAATTTCTTGAAACGGAGCTAAATGTCTCTCATTTTCATCACTTAAATTGTGTTTCACAATTACCACTAAAGACACTATGATTGAGTTATAGGACTGAATGGTCTCAGTATCCATATCTTTTTCAATCTATTCAATGACCCAATCCTGCGAGTATCCAATTCACCTCATTGGTCATCTTCTTTCCACGATTACTATTAATACAGTGGCTAAACTATGGAAAAATGATCGATTGATTACTAATTCGAGTAATTTGATTCTTCTAGATCAATCTGCCAATTAGTTTGTAAGATTCTTAGTTTCATCAAATTACAATCCAGATCAAGAGTTTTAACTATACACATTCATTTTAATAACAATTCTCAACTGTATTAATAATTGACATATGTTTAACAAAAATAACCTATTTATTTTAATATAATAATAAATCTTCTAATCCATCCATGCATATATAAATATATAACTTATCAAAAACAAGCACTATAATTTCATTATTATAATTTTTTACTATCTTTTAATTTCCAATAATTACCTACATAAAACATCCATTAAAAAAAATAAATAAAAAAAAGTTAATTAAAAAATCCCAAATTTCTCAATTAATAATTTAATAATTAAAAGAAGCAAAAAAAAAAAGAAAAAATTAAAATAGAAGATTCATTTCTAAAAATAGACCTTTTATGAACAATAATCATTTATATATACTTATATGTAAATTTTATATTTATAATAAAACTTGCTCAATATTTTCAATTAAAATTAATAATTATAAATTAAATAATGTGAAATGATAGTGAATTATTTAATAAAATAATTGAGATTATTTTATCTTATTATTTTTTTTACTTCTTCAAAATAATAAATTTTTTTAACAAATAATATTATTTATTATATTCTTATAATTAGATAATTTAATCATCACATTATATTGCTATTCTTAATTATTACTAAATTTAATATTAACCAAATTATGTATAATAAATCAAAATGATGAAACTAAGTTTTTTATTAAACTGAATATATGTATATGTTGTATTTTGCAGTAAAATGAATATTAGTATATAGTCAATAATAATATATGTAATTAATAAATTTAAGGATAAAATTTAATAAACATGAAAAATTCAAAAAATGTTTCAAAGTTGATATAAAGTAAAAAAAATTTAAAAAAATTTGTAAACAAGTTTAATATAAGTATGGTAAAATCGAGTAGATGAAAAAGATAAGTGTTAAAAATTGAAAATCTTTTTTCAAGTTATGCCTTCTACCAGAATCGAACTGGTGACCTTCCGCTTACTAGGCGGACGCTCTGCCAACTGAGCCAAGAAGGCGATGACATATTGTGACGATTGCTACCTAATTGATACCTTTCTTCACTCCAATTCACTATTAAGTACCTGATTAACCAAATTAGGCCTTATCAACATTTTACCAGTCCACGTCTGAGTGACCTCACTGTTACTCATCCGTGCATACTTATGCCTATATATTTCACTTAAGTATAAGAAGGGCTCGTCTCCCTTCTTGACCTCTCTCTCTTTACTTTTCCTACATTAATAAACCTTTTGCCTACATCCAAAGTCAATCCTTTTGGTATACTCAAGTAACTGCTTATAGTTCCACTTGAGTCATTTTACACTAATCCTTCTAAACCCGTTCCTATTGATATTCCTTGATTCCATCTTTTAGCATGTCGGATCCTAACGCCGCCACTGTTGCTGCTGGTCTAGTCGCTCTGTACAAACCCCCATTTACAAGTGATCAAGGCCGAATAGCCAGAGATCTGATCATTGGTAGTTTACCCCAGCTGGTAGGTATCATGTTTCACAATCTGGCCTACAGAATGGCTGTGTCAGTGTCCTCAATGACGCTCCAAGAGCTAATAACCGTGACACATATCATTTCTATACATTATCTTTTTTTTCAAATATTTATCCTTTTATATTAATTCACTTTTTATTATTTTTGTAATATAATCATTAATTTTTTCATATCTATTTACGTATCATAATAATTTTGAAACACATTTAAATTACAAATTTAATTAAATGCTATTCATAAGATGAATAATGTTAATAATTATATAATTTATTAAATAAATAATAATAATAATGGAATAAAAATAAGTTTAAATAAAATTTTATAATTACTTCAGATTAAATTAATTTAACCACATGGTCAGTCTTTCGTTTTGTTGTAGCGATTAATCCAAAAAATTTGAAAGTTTCTAAACCATTGAAGAATCGTCCCCATAAAATTTTATCATCTTTTAGCTGATTCAACTTGTTTGATCTGTCTTGATCTTTAAGTTTGTTGATGAAGGCATTACCCCAGTCAAAAATGTTGATAAGTCTACCACATTCTGAGTAAATTTCGTACATTATAGCTATATCGGGAGAGAATCGTTTTTCCTTAAAGCTCAAAAATTCATTATCGGGTGACTGGATATCTTGCTGTAATAAATCGGATACATTGGGTTCGAAAGTAGATTGAATCAATTTATCATCGTTGTAAAATGCTAGCTCGTATAATACTATTAAATAAGGTGGTTTTAATACAATTCTAAAAAAATAAATAAATTATTAGTTAATTATAAAATCGATGACTAAATACATAAACTTACTTAAAATACTCTGATAAAATATGACTCAATTTTTGGGCTGGAGTATATTTTTTGTTATAGTTACCAGCATGATAGTCATCTAAGAGTCCTTTAAGTTTGTTCAAATAATTATTCAAACTGTCTAAACTTGTAACTTTTCGAGATAAGAAATTTTTCTGCTGTTGAATAAATAGGAGCATACTTTTTAAAAGTACACTGAGTTTATGGAAATCGAGGGACCCCAATTGACTCAAAGTTGTGCTCATGGGTTCAGAATCACAAAGGCCTCTTGATAATCCTTCAAGCTTGAGATATAGACGAGAGTCAATCGAAGTGTCTGGATCAAGTTGATAGAGCCAACGCTGCAATTGTACGAACAACTCAAATCCTAAACGATAGTCTATCAAATACATTTGTAAGGATTGCAACTTGACAGACAAAAATTCGGTGGCAAAGTAATTATCGTCTTCAAGAATTTTTCTATCCTTTTTGTTATCTGGGAGCTCCTCAAACCAAGTCATGAATGAAGGGAGCGACCTCACAATTTCGAAATGATTATGTGATAGTTTGGAGATAATTTCGTTACGGATGTAGGTCAAATCAACTGATCGAGGATCATCAGGCTTCAAGCAAAGCGTACTCAATGGATTGGATTTGAAATAATCCAAGACAATCCATTTCATTTCTTCATACCAGTTCTCAACATTGTAATCGTAGTAGCAAAACTTTTTGCCAAGTCGGAGTAGAGGCCATATATTCAAGAAAATACCCTCTTTTTCCACGCCATCCAAAAAATTGAGTCCAGACTCCAGATCTTTCCAGGGGATTTGGAAATTGAGGTGGATTGCATCAAGCTGTGAAGTGATTTCATAGGGTAAAGTGGGTAAGGTATCGGAACTGTTGGTAGTGGTAGGTAAGAGAAGAATTGGCTGAAGTGGAAGTAAAGTTTTGATTAAGTGTTCGAGCAATTGCAAATCCCAACTCTCCCATGGTGGTAATAGAACAATATTCATATTGATTCTATGATCACCTCTATCATACCTACATGAATCATGGGACCTTAAAAGATCGCGGAATTCATTTACTTGGCTGGGGATTTCGTCACGGTCTTCAGAGTCAGATAAATTTGAATCCTCTAACTGCAGCCCTTTGGAAAGATCATTAAAAATAGTGTGAATAATATGCTTTAACTTTTGTGCGCTATTTTTAATCATAATGGAACTCATATCTAAATTGCAAAATCTAATAAAGTATTTGGAACTCACATTCATAAGATGCCGTTTTAATAAAACACAAAAGTTGTTTTGGAAATTCGATTCCATTCCTATTTCAAGCATGACAATGGGTAACTTAGGGAACATACTATAATTAAAACGCATATAGTTTAATAACTGTAATAAATAATTCGAAGTGTTTACTATACCTTTTACTTTGGATGTCTTCTCGAAAATAGCTCATTTGTTCAATAAGCCATTGTATTTTATCTTCTTTCCAGCTATTATCACTTTGGTGCTTGGAATGGTTCTGGATAAAATTATCCTCATAATGCTGTTTCAAAGATTTTTGAGCTTGTATCATCATATTGTATCTCATTTTAACAAGTTCTTGGCTCTCATTAGGGAATAATGTAGTAAATCCACAATAGCTGGTTAAGTTATTTTCGTTTGATTGTTTGGTAGAACGAGGAGGAATATATGTAACAGGCTATAGAAATATTTAATAAATAGCAAGTCAGATACCATGAATGAGTTATGTAATTAATGAATTTACCTTGAGCAAAGGATCATAATCTTCAACCCATCGCTCATAATTAATTGAATTACTAATGTACTTTGATCCGTTGACTTTTGCTAATTTTGAAGATAATTGACGGTGCATTTCTTCATCGGAGATAGCATGCTGTGAAGGTGAATTTCCATAATGCTCAATATCTTCATCTGAATCATACCAGTCGCCCTCTTCCATGGATGCTACTTCATCTTCGGATTCATCATCCTCAACTTGGTAGTTGCCGTCCTTAGCTAAATCATCGTAGCTTATCAAGTCATCATCAGATTCATCCAAATTAACCATTTTCTGATTTTGATTAGCTCCAGTAGCTTTTCTTCTTCCTGTTCTTTTTGTGAGTGGATTTGATTCAATTTCGACAGCATGACCCGTTGAATCATCATTGTTGATTTCTATGGTAGGCTTTCTCCATCCTATTGGTCTACCTCTCTTTTTTACTGGCAATGAATTATTCGCTGGACTATTGTTGTTATTATCTCTATCAATATTATCATCCTCTGAGGCAGGTTTTCTCCAACCCGATGGTCTATCTCTCCTCTTTACTAATGATGAATTATTTTCTGGATTATTACTATCATTGTTATCCTTATCAGTATTATCATCTTCTACGATAGGCTTTTTCCATCCTATTGGTCTACCTCTCCTCTTTACTGATAATGAGCTGTTTTCTGAGTTATCAATATTATCATCTTCTGCGATAGGTTTTCTCCAACCTAGTGGTCTACCTCGCTTTTTTACCTGTAATAAATTATTCGCTGGGGTGTTGTCATTTTTATCATCATTATTGATATTATTATGGCTATTATTATCATCTTCTGTGATAGGTTTTCTCCATCCCAATGGTCTGCCCCTCTTCTTCACAACTGATAAATTATTCGTTGGGATGCTATTATCGGCATTATTGTTATCGTCTTCTAATATAGGTTTTCCCAAATTTTCTGCTTGGCTATTATTACCAGTATCATTATCAACACCTTCTGCGATGGGCTTACTCCATCCAAGTGGTTTACCTCTCTTCTTCACTGGTGATGAATTATTCATTGGGGTATTAACACTAATTTCATCTTCTTTGATAGATTTTCTCCATCCAAATGGTCGACCTCTCTTCTTTTGAACGATACCTTCACTTTGAGCGGTATCAGGAACTGGGGTTATAGTATTAGAAGGGGAGGCTGTTGATTTTCTCCAACCCTTAGGTCTACCTCGTTTTTTAATCGATGGAGATTGCTGAATAATTAATTCTGGTATATCTGTACCAGGACCCATTTTTCCACTTTGATACAAATATTTTAAATTTTTAATAGTGGAAATTGGAACTATTGAAGTAGGAGTATATATCTAATTTTTAAAATTTGATTTGATATTGTATTATTAAACAATATTGTATTTAATTGCAATATAAATAATATTATAATTACTTATTATTTTTTTGTGATGTATAAATGATTATAATTTGAATCATCTTTTTTTTATGAGGAAAGGATTTATTCGACAACTTATGGGATGACATAATAAAACCGCCGTATCACTTAGTAATTACCAAGTATACGTAATAGTTACAAAGCATATAGTATATTTCCAATTCATCCAAGTGGATAACCGTAGTAATTCCTGGGACAGGACCCAATTCACTTAATTTCTCGCTAAAGGAGTATATAAAACAGATGTAGGCAAAAGTAAACAGACATGAGATGGTGATCTTAAA
>JNEM01006623.1:0-12188 GCA_000697335.1 Conidiobolus incongruus B7586 | reverse complement strand
ATATTAAATCAAAAGATTTTTGATAATTATTGTTTATATATAATTATATTTATATCTTAAATTCAAATTACTTTAATAAGAAATAATTTTGCATTATTTATATATCTTTTGAAAATATTATTTTTCCCATAAATTTATATATATTTTTTTTTCAAAGAAATATATTGAAAAAATCAAAAATTAAATATATAATTTATTATTATAAACAAAATATTAAAAAATAAGTTTTAAAATTTTTATATATTTTTTATGTATATTATTTAATTATAATTAAATTAATTCATATTTTAAAATTAAAATAATAATATAAATAATATTTATTTATCTAATAAACTAGGTTTTTTTTTAATTCTTATAATTTTATATTTTTTTATTATTTCCTAGGTTGAGACTATATTCTATCAATATTATAATAAATTGGCACTATTTAATATAAATCCTAATATATGAGTATTGACTTATTTATTTACAAAGCTTAATTAAAGTTTGTTAATATTAATATTATCTTGCCATATAATCAATATCATATTAAAACTTACACTATTTTTATAATAAATTTTCCTTTATACTATATTAATCTTGTTACTATTATATTTATAAAATATATTAATAATGATTTTATTTGAAATATATAAAATGAAAAATCTAAGCTAATATAATAATTTATAACTTTGAAAAAATTATATAGGAAATTAAAATAATAAGTATATATTGATTAATATGATTATTTTTTGAAAATATATAATATTTAATAATAGATTAAATAATATAATAAAATATGATTTTTGAATAATAGCAAGGTTTTGATAACTTTGTAATAATATATCTCAAAGAGAGTCAACCAATATTAAATAGATTTTAACTATTAAATTTTTCTAAGGTGATAATAAAATGAATTGATTAAAACTATTCATTTATATTCAAGCTTTTGCAAAAAAGGAAAAATGTTTCAAATGAATATCTAAGAGAATAGATTCCAAATATATTAGTTTTTTCATTTTTTTTGTTTCCTTGTTATAAAATTGATTATTTATATCAAATGTAAATTAGCAATTCACCAAAGTAGCATTTAAAAATATTAATAAAATGGTATATTAATTGGAGATATATTAAAATAAAAACATTTTAAACAAAGTATTGATAATAAATATAATATCAGCAAAATATTTTTGATCGAATTTTGAAGATTATAAATAGAGAATTTGCGATTGATTGAAATCTGATTAAAAGACTTCATCTTCATTCACTTCTTCTTGGACGGGTTCATGACAGTTTAAAGTACCCAAGAGAGATGGTAAAACGTCAGATCCACTGTGACCATGTCTTGGGGACGGAGAAGCTGGGTGAACATATTTAATGGAATCAGTTACACCATTCTAAATATAAAAGTTAGTGAAAAATTGATAATTGTATTACTTGATGAGATTACATGAGTTGAATAAATAATAGATTGGATCCTTTTTAGTAATTCGGCAACATCACTTTGATGAGATGGTGGTGGGTAAAGCTCAAGATAAAGTTTTTCAATTTCTCTTAATTTATCCAGGTAGAAGTCGCGTTCACTCTCCACGCGAGCAATATTCTTCATAAGTTCAGTTACACTATAGTGCGCCCTTTGCAGGAGTGGTGAAGCTTCAGCCATTTGATCACTGGACATGGATCTCAAGTGCTGCAGAGGAGGACGATTATTGACAGATGGAGATCTCAAGCCACGAGTCCCAGATGTAGGTGTGGACATTCCGGAACTGGGTGAGCGCATCCCACTTCTCACAGCTTCAGCTTGGGCCATTCTTCTCTTTTCGGCAGCTGGATAATGTTGACCGGAAGTAGTTAATTCCCAAAACCTCTTCATCCAAGTTAAAAATTCGAAATTATCTTGAAATCTCTTCTTAACCAATTTAGGAACGTTGATTTCCTATACATCAAATATTAATTATATATATAGTATAATAACATATTTTCTACTAAATACTTTATCTATCCCCCTTTTATTAAAACACTGTTGTAAAATTTTAAAATTTTGAATATATTCATATTCTTGAGTTGGATAAAATTTAACTTTGTACAAAGGGACATCACCTGAAAAACTAAAGTGAATATATTTATATTAATAATATTTGATATAATAAATTACCATAAATTGAATCTAAAATTTGTAGATAAGCGGCTCCTAATAAATTAATATTTATCAATCAGTATAACTAATGAATAATAATTTGATATACCAGTTCCGCATTGTTCAATTTTTAATATATCTTCTTCTAATAAGGTATTTAACCAATTTAATAATTCAGCTCTGCTTTCTGACATAGTAATTATAATTTAATTCAAATTACTATAATTCAATATAAATTACTTTTAAATTTCATCAATATTGAATATTAATAACTTACTATAATATTGGCGTTAAATTAAATATCTGTTAAAAATTTTATTTTAAGGTTTATATATTTAATAATTATTTAATATTATCGAATATATTGGTATTTTAAAGCTGAAATTATTTCGTTTAACATTTTTTTATTTTCTATTCAAAACTTTGACTTTTATATGTTGATTTAATCTCCTAAAGCGAATTGAATTTGATTGGTCATGATTTAATAAGGTTGAACTTTTCATTTAATTGGCTAACTATATAAATGAACACGTCTCATAGTTTTTTATAGTTAACTAGATTTATTTTTGATTGAATTATTTAATATAATGGTGAACTTTATTAATACTTTGGTGAATTAAGGTTTATCATAATTTTGATTTGAATAAAATGATTCAATTAATCATTAACTTTTTTTTATTCAAGATTTTGATTATTTATTATTAGGAATTGTTATAATATTGAGGGGTATTTGATGATATCCAAATATTAAAATTATTAATATCACTTAATATTGAAATATGAGTAAACATCAAAGTTTCCTTTACAAAACAATAATTGAATAACTTGGTTTATCTTAAACGGTATAGCATATAATAGTCCCCATAAATATTCTTGAAAAATACTATTATTTACATAATATTTGAACTGTGAAATATAACAAGCTGCATCATGATTAATTTTCAAATTATTAATTATTAATTATTAATTATTAATTACTAATAAAGATTCATAGTAATCAAAGTTTAATATTTTTGACTTTGAAGATATATATATATATTCACCTCATTACGCACTACTCTCGATTTATGCCTATTTCATACATATTAAATAATATTAAAATCCTCTATCAATGCATCTTAAAAATGTATTAAGACGAAATGTTTTATGTGAAATACTTGGAAAATAATTTAAATTTTACGAAAAATTAATAAAAATAAAATATAATGCTGTAAACATATTCTGGATAAGTTCCACTTGAAGAGGTTTCCTATTTAGTACTAAACTTTTAGAATTTGATAATTGGTGAAAAAATCAACGAATCTCCAAAAAGGATATATCCAAATTCAAACAACAAGGACTTTGAAAATTGATTGGGATATAGAATTCGAATTAATGGAAAAAGAATGTGAATAAAATTATCTAAATAATAGCATGATTTAAATGTACCAATATAACATTAAATGACAAATTTATTAATGAATATTGGATATTGAATTAAGAAAGTACAAATTCGATAATATTTGTTACAAATTATTTTGTAATCAAAATTTTTATAAGATTTTCAATATTCAAGCGGCTTTTCAAAAAAATACCATTCTACAGGATTGGAGTACCGATATTTATCAATAATCAATAACCAACAATCTGATAATTATAATACATCTCCTGCATCAAAAGGGGTTCCATCTATTTATATTAAAATATAATATAAAAACTTTTGGAATTAATTTGACTCAATTCCTGTGAAATTATATTAACAATATTAGAATTTTATCAAAAAATATTGGGTATTCAAATTATTACAGAATTAATAAAGCTTAATAAAATGTCATATGTTATTACTTGCAATAATTCACAACTACAATTATTAAAAGGCAAAGATTTAAAGTGATTTTGTTATATTACTTTGAAATTTTCAGTATTTCGACAATTGTGGCAAAAAGAACTATCAGATAATGAAATCACTTGTTTAAAATTTCACTAAGTTATAGTCAGGTGTCACTTTCTATTCTTAAAATAGAACCTTTTCAAAAATATCATAGTATCAAATATTAAATCAAATACTATTTTCAATAGTACTATACTATAATAATTAATTTCTATTAATAAATCAAACTATAAATCAATATTAAATATAATATTCAAATACAATTGATTAAATTTTAGCTGAATTTGATATTAATAAAATTTCAAATATGATTGAACATTGTGAGTGGATTAGAGAAAATCGATAGATCCAAAATGTAACCAATTTCAAAGCTAAATGGAATGACGTTCCCCCAAACATTATATAAACCCTTTTTATCTCTCATTAATCATTAATCACAATAAATTAGACAAGTTTCAATAAATACTCAATTTACCTTAATCTTATATAAATAGAATTGATTATTATTAAATTCACTGTATAAATATTGAAAAATATGACTTCAGATCAACAACAGTATAATATTCAAAACTTAATAAGTTTGGTAGAAAAATATCGTCAATTTGATAAGGTAATTTATTTTGATCAAATCATCTAAATTAATATCTAGAAAATTTTATCAGGATCAAGAAAATGTTAATTACATCGATAATCTTGTCAAACAAGAGAATTGGGCTGAAGTTGACGCTTTGTTGAGTAATCCTATCAAATTTGGTACAGCTGGTAAGTTTATAATCAAAATATTTTTTTATATATTTAAATTTATTTATGATCTATATTGAATTTTCAAATTGGATTTTAATTTAATTCATTCAACTAGGTTTAAGAGCTAAAATGGAACCTGGTTTTAGTCGTATGAATAACCTCACCGTTTTACAAGCTAGTCAAGTAAGTATAAATCTCATTTTAAACATATATAGTTTCTAATTAAACTCTTCAGGGTTTATGCTGCTACGCTCTCGAACAATATGGAGAAGAAGCCCTATCCAGAGGTGTTGTTATTGGTTACGATCACAGACACAACTCTGAAACATTTGCCAAATTGACAGCCGCTCCATTTTTGAAAAAAGGTTTCAAGGTATACCTCTACAGAACTAAGGTCCATACCCCCTTAGTACCTTTTGGTATCACTCAGCTTAATGCTGTCTGTGGTGTTATGATTACCGCTTCCCATAATCCCAAGGATGACAACGGCTACAAGGTTTACTGGTCCAACGGTTGTCAAATCATCGAACCCGTTGATGCTGGTATTGCCAACCAAATCCGCCAAAATGAAGAACCTTGGGCTTGGGATCTTGAAATCTGCAACACTAGCGATCTCTGCGTTGACCCTTATGATGAAATGGTCGAAAAGTACTTTGATCGCGTTTCCAAATTGTTCCCTAAGGCTAATCCCGAAAAAGTTCAGCCCAAATACTTGTACACTCCTCTCCATGGTGTTGGTGGTAAGTATGCCAAGAAGGCTTTTGAGGACTGCGGCCTCAATCCTTTTGAGATTGTTAAGGATCAATATGAACACAATCCGGACTTCCCTACCGTTAAATTCCCTAATCCTGAAGAAAAGGGTGCTTTGGATTTAGCTATGGCAGAAGGTACCAAGATTGGAGCTCAAATTATCCTCGCCAACGACCCTGATGCTGACCGTTTCTCCGCTGCCGAACGTCTTCCTAACGGACAATGGATTCAATTCAACGGTAATCAATTGGGTACTTTGATTGGTTTTAAGACATTCCAAAAGTATCAAGGTGGTAGCCAAAAGGTTGGTATGCTCGCTAGTGCCGTCTCTTCTGGTATGCTCCAAGCCATTGGTAAAGTCGAAGGCTATGACTTTGAAGTTACTTTGACTGGTTTCAAATGGATGGGCAACCAAGCTTTGAAGTGGGAACAAAGAGACCCCAACATGAAGGCTATTTTCGCTTACGAAGAAGCTATTGGTTTCATGTGTGAAGATATCGTACGCGACAAAGACGGTATCAGTGCTATGATCACATTCGTCAATCTCGCTAACCAACTTTACCAAAGCGGAACCACCGTTTATGAATATTTGATGAGCTTGTACCACAAATATGGTATATTCGTCAACGAGAACAGCTACTATATCTGCAGAGATCCCGAATTGATTAACACCATCTTCAATAAAATGAGATATTCTGAATCTGGTAAACTTAACTATCCCCAAGAGCTTTACAGTTTCAAAGTTACCAGCATCAGAGATCTTACCGTTGGCTACGATTCCAGCCAACCTGACAATAAGCCTATCTTACCTGTCTCTCCATCTAGCCAAATGATTACTTTCGAATTATCAGGTGCTCTGGAGCAAGGACAACCTGAATCCAACATCACATTGACGCTCAGAACTTCAGGTACCGAGCCCAAGATTAAATACTATTCCGAATTGGCAGCTCCCGTCGATCCCACCTTAGATATCAGTCAAGTAGAGGAACGCTTCAAGAAACTCCAAATCAAGACCACTGAAGTGATCCAAGGTATTACCAAAGAATTACTCAAACCCGAAGTCTACGGGTTAGCTTCAGCTTAAATAATATTAGAATTGTGTGATTTGTATTAAAATAAATTATTTTTTATTATTGTATAAAAATAATATGGAATCTTTTAGTAACAGCCTGATAAGGTTATACTAATTTAATTAATTGATTTAAAGTTGAAAAATTTTCATACATTATGAATCTCAATAAAAATTTATGATGTCATCGATATTTTTTTAACATTTATTAAATTTTAAAAAATTATAAAAATCGTAGATTTATGTTCTAGAATAGTATGAAAGATCATCTTTATTGATCTTTATCTGAGGTCAATGGTATTAGTTTCGCCAATGGATAACATCATTTAATTAATGGGAGTTAGTATCCTGCGCAATAGGAATAAATGATCATACGATTAATGTTATGTATTTCGAAATTTAGATTCAAAGAAAAAAAATAATTAAAAAATAAATATTTTGCAAAAAATCAGTAATATATTTATATAGTATTTTTAACTTATTTTTGTAAACTTTCAGCTAAAGTTTTGGTAGATAAACTTAAAGCGTGAACACCTTTAACTTTTAACTCTTCGTCTAAAATTTCATAAATTTTTCTGTGACGTTGAACTAAACTCTATAAATAATAATTTAGTACATTTGTTATAATTATTAATAGTTTTATAATATTTTACCATATTTTGAAATTTATCACTGACAATTTCTATCCTATAATTATGATTTAGTTTGGATCATATAATAACAGTTTAATAGAATAAATTACTTGAAATGAGTTTCGGGATTGGTATTACCCTTCATAGCGGCATGGTGGCTATGTTTATGAGATTCGTTAATAACATTTAGCGTGTTAGGTTCCAACTGTGTAGTTAACTAAAAAGAAATTAATAATCAAAATAATATTTTTATAATCATTTCACTTACTTTTTTAATAATAGAAGTATAAGTAGGGCCTGACATAATTAACGAATTAATATGTAATTGATTAGATTTAGACAAAACTCTAGAAATCATCATATATATAATATGTATTTATATGGATAATAAAATTACAATTTTTCTCAATATTTTTTGATGGTCTAGTATGACTAGCATTGTGAATTTATACCTACTTTCAAGGTTTCTAAACATGGTTGTGCAAATTAATTAATTGAGGCAATGAGCCAATCAATGGGTTGATTTAATAAAATTTTATTGTGTGATTACTATAAACATCCAATCATTTTCAGTATATAGTAATTTTATATAAACTGGAAAAAAATTTTTTTTGAATATGGTAATTAAAAAACATAAGGATAATTTTTGGGCAGTTGTTGCGATTCTTTAAGTTTCATACTTGTGGATATAATTGATTTTGATATTTCATAAATTGTGAGGTTCATGAAAACTTGACAGTACACAACCTTATATATGTAGAATAATGAATATTATATTATTATAGTAGTATATACAATAAATTTGATTATTAAAGGTCATCATAGAATTATTTAAATATGATTATATTTCTGTTGAGTGGATATTATAAAGTATTAATAAGGAGAAAACATGTTCGAAATTTGTGAACCCTGATATATTTAGCTCCCTAAAAATAATTTGATAAAATATCTTGTCAGATAAGAGAAAAATAACTTACAATGGTTTGATTCTACATTGATACAGTATAGTTTATAAGCTCCTCAATGTCATAGATTTCATGCGGACTTATTAATATGAAAATGATTTCATTATCACATGTTTACCCTAATTAATTCAATATATTTCGAATATTATTAATATAACCCGATTTATTAAAGACAAAGGACTGTTAGAAAATAGGGCCAGTGTACATCATGAATAAGCTATTACTATTCTTTAATAAATATCCAAGATGAATAACAACGCTTTGTATTATAACTTTGTCAAGTGATATTTATATTTTGCTAGAGTAGCTTTCTTTTTCAATAACAGTAAAAATGCGATAATATTGATTTTAAAATTCAAACTTTGAAAAAATTGTTTCATAATATATATATATATATATATATATATATATGTTTAAGTTGAAAAAATTATAAAAATAAATTATAAAATATTTATCAATACATCAAATGGAAACTTCAATAATTTGATATTCTCTATATATTATTTTACGTTCATTATATCAATATTTTCTGCATTTAATCACTATTATTTTAAAAAATGTTTATACGGACCAAATTATTACAACTATTTTATCTCCTAATTTTTGTTCCGAAATTTATTTAAATTATAAATTTTAACATATCAATTAATTTTGAATATCACACAAATTGCCTATAAAATAGTCACCTGTAAATCTTCAAAGTGGATTATGGGGACAACTTTACCACATTTTTGATCATTACATCATTCGAATATTAAGATTTTATCATATAGAAGATACAAAATTAGTTCGTCTATTATCAAATTATTTAATAAAATGATGATTAATACAATTATTAGTATTCTTATGAAATATTCTTTATAAATATTATATAAAATTTTGAATTGATAAATAATTAAATCAAAACTAATTATGTATCAAATAATTTAAGGAAAAACTTTAGTGAAAAATGGAATATATAATATAGTGTTAGATCCAACTATATATCATTATATATATATCTAATATTCTACATATATATGTTCATTTACCCATAATTTTTTGAACTTTTTTGATTAACATATCTATCAGTATAAATGATTATTTAATCGGATTTAATTGTCATTTTATATTGTTAGGCTATTAAGTATGTATCAGAAGTACAATAAAGTTCATTTTTATACAAGAAATTGAATGAACAAATGTTAAGAAATAATTTTATATAAATTGTAATATACATAGATATAGACTGATTGTTTTTATTTTAATATAAAAAGGATTGTATATAACTTAAAATTTTATTATTTTACTATTTTAATTAAAAAATAATATATTAGTCCTAAATCATTGAATTTGGTTCTATCCAGACTTATTTTAACAAAATATAAAATTATTATTATTTTTACTTTTTGGTATTAAAAATTTTTTGTTAAGTAAAGAATCAATATAATAAATTATTATTAATTGATTAATAATGGATGAAATAACATTGAATAATTTTAACCTATTATTATATTAAATAATAAATATTAAAAATTTTGTAAAATTGATATATAATTTAAATTGAAATTTTTATCAAATAATATTTATTTTATTAAATTTATTTTCAAATTTAAAATATTATTAAATTTTTCTAATAGTAGAATATAATGTAAAATAGTATAATTAATATATCAATGATTCAATGATATGTTTTCATAAATTATTTATTTGAAATTTAATATTTTTCATATTTAAAAACTTGCAATACTTTATTAGGTTGTTTACTTTTAATCTTTAATACCGTGATACTTTGATAGGTAATTGTAAAAAACATGAACAAAATATTAGTATTAAGTGGATTTCAATAAATTTAATAGACAGCTATTTTGAAAACAAATTAGAATATTGCTATTTGTATTATTGAGATATTTGAATTCGTAATAATGTGGTTCTGCCGATTGCTAGTAAGTAGGTAATTGGGAGGAGAGTGGCTTGCTTGTATTTTGCTTTATAGTTTGGGCCAAGGCGTTTTATTAGGGTTTGTTAAGGGTTCAGTGGGCTTCACAGAAGACGGTAGGTGATGATAAAATCCTATCCCGACAATAGTTCTTTTATAAACTATTTGCCAGCTGTATATGGTGCAAAAAAGTGTATTAGACCTTCAGAAAAATAAGACCTTGTAATGGACTGGTAGATATTCCTGGACTATATCTCTATAATGTAATAAATTGCAAGGTGAAGTTGGTCGGGCAGGTTACTCTCTAAGTACCTACAACATCATTGAAATGAAAAGATTGGATCTTAATTTAGATCAATGAAATAATTTAACATTTGAGTAATATCTGTGCGTATATATTATACTAAGGTTAATATTTAATACTATCAATTTGAAAAATATAGTCTTTTATTTATTTATTGAGATATTAATACATTAGGTTAATGATTTAAGATTGAAACGAAATCCATAAAAACAATGTTAATTTTTATGTTTTTAAATAATATATTTTAGACTAATATAATAAATTTTTAATTTGGAAAAAAATTTTAATTTCTGATTTTTCAAACATATTATTAGTTTTGAAAAGTTAATTATATATATAGAATATAAAGAAGAATTAATATTTTCAAATTATATATATCATTCATAACTATTTCTTTATTATAATATTTTATTTAAAAATTTAAAATTTAATTTAATTATATTTAAATAAATTAATAATCATCAAAAATTTTGATTTTAACATTATTAGAGTATAGTTATCAACCTTTTAAAACCATTTAAAATTTTCAAACAGCTGATAAAGATAATGTTATATTTAAACCCACTTTATATTGCTGGATTTATTATTTTAAAAAAATATTATTTAATATTTAATTACATAAAAAAATTAATATTAATTTAATATTAAAGTAAAAATTAAATAAAAAAAATACTATTTTAATTAAAAAGATATTCTAAGTAATTTAATATCAGATATATGAGCATATTATATAGAGTTTAAACTTAAATTAATTAATAAAAATAGGAAATAAATATCTTAAAATTTGAAAAAAAAAACCTTGAACAAACGTAAAATAATTATAGTTAAACAAAATATATTAAAATTTAACTAAAGTTGGAGAAGTTAATAATAAATTATTAAAATTAATAAATCTTTATTATCTTTATATAATTTTTTACTCAAAAACAAAACAGAATATAAACTCAAATTAAAATTATTTTATCAATAAATTTTAACAACCAAATATTAACTAATATGATAAATTTTGTAAATTATTAAGCCCAAATAAGTAATTATCAAGCTTAGGCTTTAAGAGCCAATTATAATATTGGCTAAAACTATTGTATATATGAAATATCATCAATATAGTTAATATTTTATAATAAATACCAATCCTAATTTTAAAAGTTAGTTTTAGTGCTTTAGTTATATTAGCTTATATAAATAGGTAATTATATAAAGCTAGGTATATATTTAATAAAATTGAAGGAAAGTTTTCTAGGCCTTTATTAATCTTATTAATGGATGAATTATTATACAACCAATTTTATATTATAGTATATAATGAATTTTATTTCTTAAATCAATGTTATTATAGATAATTTTTAAAATAATTAAATTATATTAAATAATATTTTGATTTAATAATGTTATATATTTTGCTTAAAATATAACTTTTAAATATAAGAGGTATTTATATAATTTAGTTAGTAATCAAATATAAAGGTTTATTTTAAGTTATGAGATATATTATCAATATATTATAAATCTAGTATATTAGCGTTTTCCAAGTATTATTATGTAAAACTTAATTTTTCAAAAATTGATTTATAATTTAGCTTCGGTAGTATAGATAATAATTATCTATAATAGTAATAAAAATTTAGTTAATTATTAATACTAATAATAATAAAATTGAAATATTGCCAGTGATATTATGAAATAGTTTTTAGGAATATATTAAAGATATAGAGTTTTTGTAGTTTTTTAAGATAAATTGATTAATATTAAATTTGTATTTTTTATATAACTATTAAATAATATTTTTATTATATAAAAAACTATAAAATATATAAAAG
>JNEM01006622.1:0-11667 GCA_000697335.1 Conidiobolus incongruus B7586 | reverse complement strand
TACATATATATATATAATGAACTTAGTTTAATAAATAAAAATATTACAAAATAACTTTTTAATTTAATTAATATTCAAATAAATTATTATAAGGAAATAAATAATATTTAAATTTTTAATTTTTTTATTAATTTTAAAAGTCATTTGTATAAAATAAGATAAAAAAATTAATGCAGTGAATTTCAATATAATATTTATTTCTTTTTCAGTTACCATCAGCTATTCAACTTTAACAATTCAAGGTTTTTCATAATATATATTCTAATGAAAATTAATATGGAACTAATTATTTTTCAAATGCTAGTATAAGTTTAATAACATAAAATAAACATTTTCATAATAATTTTAAGTATAGAATAGGGAGAAAACTGATTCAACTTATATATTATTTCGATATCAAATCAATGTGTATTCTACTAAATAACTCTAAATATGTTTTTTCAATTAATTACATATATCTTAATATGTAATCAATTTGATATTATTTCAAATATTTATTCGAAAATTATGGACTTGATACAAATAATATTCCTATTAATTACTCAAATTTAAACAATGAAAATATACTCTTCTCAAAAAGCTAGTTTAATCGTTTCAAATACTCTAAACATTACATTTCTTTTATTTTCAACTTTTGATTATTAATTCTTTATTAAAGAAAATATAAAATGATATTTTGATTATATAATAAATTTCATTTGCATAATTCTTAAATAAAAATTAAATTATATATTGATTTCTTTAAAATGATTCACTTATGTAAATAAAATAAATATTAAATATGAATGGTTTGTAATATTAGGGAAATGATATGATTGAATAAAAAATTATCAAAGGAAATTGAAATACATAATATATGAAGCATATGATACTATCCATTTAATAAGCTCACTGGTCAAAGAATTGAACAAGTCATAATTTTGAAGTTGATAATTGGAATTAATTTTATCAAAAAGAGTGAATAAGATATAATGAGACAATTGAGATGAAGTAATTTATCCATTGACAGATTGCTTCAAAATGCATAGTATATTGAAAATATTTAATGAGTTATATAAAATCCAATTTGATATTTAAGAATACTTAAATTGAATATTTCAATTTTGGAATTATATCTGAATATCATTTTATTTCTCATTGTTAATCATATTATAATATCATATTCATATTTGTTATATTCTTCAAATTATTCACTATTATTTGAAAAAATTCAAAGTTAATGATAATATATTTTAGAAATGTATAATGAAAAGTGAAACGAATATTAGGATAATTTAATATATAACTTGAGAAACACAAAAATATACATTAAAGTATGACCAAACAATACTTATAAAAAAATTTTTAAAACTTTAATTAGAATGGCAATAATATTATAATTTAAATTTATCAGTTATAAATATATCAGATATAATAAAAAATCAAATTCTGAGAAATTTATAAAGTTGAAATATGACTAATGAATTTTGATTAATATATTATTATGAATATTGAGAATAATAAAAACATCAATTCTAATAACTTTAAATATTTTGTAAGTCGATATTCCTGGACCAATAAAGAATTATAAAGATTCACACTTCAAGAAATTAAAATTTTTATAATTAATTGAGATATGACGAATAAAATGATATTAACAATATTTATAAGATGATTTGTTGAATAAAATTAAAAATATGGATCAATAAAATAATAAATTGAGTATTTTAATTACAAATAAAATTCCATAGTGCAAAGCATATTTATGAAACGATTTAGTACAGCAATAATACAATAAAGAGATCATTGAATAAGACAGAAATTGGGATAGAAATGTAATAATTAAAACTCAATGACTTAAGGGGAAGTAATTTATAAAGAATGTATTAAAGAAATTAAAAAGGGGCCCTAGATAATTTTAAACAAACCCAGTGAAGCAAGAACCAAATTTTCGAAATGAAAAGTTAAAGTTTACTTGGTAAAATATACGAAGATTTGAATGAATACACCTTGAGTTGATTTATTTGGACATCTAAAATTATAGATTAGAAATCGAAAGAGAAATAGTGAGAATAAAAAACAAATTACCATCATCTTAACGAATTCGTCATAGTTAATTTGACCATCTCCATCAACATCAGCTTCTCTAATCATTTCATCGGCCTCTTCATCAGTAAGCTTTTCACCCAAGTTGGTCATTACATGTCTTAATTCAGCAGCACTGATATAACCGTTGCCGTCTTTATCGAATACTTTAAAAGCTTCGCGAATTTCTTCTTCTGAGTCGGCATTCTTCATATTACGAGCCATAAGAGTTAAAAACTCAGGGAAGTCAACAGTACCACTACCATCAGTATCGACATCGTTTATCATGTCATGAAGTTCAGCTTCAGTAGGATTTTGACCTAATGAACGCATAACAGTTCCTAATTCTTTAGCAGTAATCATACCATCTCCATCTTTATCGAATAAGGAGAAAGCTTCTTTAAATTCAGTAACTTGTTCTTCAGTTAGTTGATCAGCCTGTATAAAATATTAATAACAAATAGGTAAGATTGATGGATATTTGTTTTAATTTTTAGATTAACTCACCATTTTGGATGAATAGTAAAAGATAAAGATTATCGTCAGTCTAAATGCTTAGTGAAAATATGTTTAATCATCTATGAACCAACCAATCAAGCATCAAATAGACAATTATAGATTCATCCACCAATCAAACATTTGATCAGAATTTTAGTTGACATAGTCATAAATTTTAGCTATTAAATAAATTAATTATTGCATAATTATTTTTCAATTAGAATATTAAAATATTGTGATAAAAAGATTAAAATTATTAAGATCACAGATAATTCAAAAATAATAATATTATTATTATATTTATTTAATAGAATGTGTTATATTTTTTTCTTTTACCATCATTAATATCATTGTTGTTATATGTTCTTATACAGCCACATTATATTTTATCCAAGTACTTATTTATCAATAGTTTTATGTAATACAACAAAATGTGCATGATTAAACTTTCCGATTATAAAATTTTCCTTTTTATTTATTTTTTTTTTCTAATTAATTTGAATTGTTATAATATAATAATTATATATAATTTTATTACTAAAATATTAAATATATGACAGATATTTAACAATAATATTCATTATATATATATTAATTCAATAGTAATACAATTGTCAGTATATATAAGAAAAAGATATCACTATTATATCATATAATACTGATTAATATAAATAATATATTATTTCAAACATTTAACAAAATTTCAATCCAAAATTGGAGTATTTTTTACTATTGATACAATTCATTATTTATTGACAATAGATATTAATTAATTATTCAATGAGGTAAAATTTTCTTGATAAAACTATATCTAATACAGTTTCATGATATAATTTTTAATTTTAAATATTCCAACAAAAATATTTGGTTTATTTTGATAATAAGGTACTGAATATTAACTATGGTTATAATATAGCATTAACTGTCAAGGAATTGAACATTTTTGTAAAAAAAGTCTACAATAACTTGTTATTAACACTGAACAACTCTTTAATTATTAGTCAACTAACAACATAGATAATTTTATTAGCAAAATAAAAAATATTATTTAATCAAAGAATGATAAATATATGCTGAAAAGATAATGTAATAAATTAAGGTAAATTGAGGCAAGATCTAACTAATTAAATTGGTTATGTATTTTTTATCAAATAAAATACGTTAATATTATTCAATTTTTTAATGAAATAAAGTGAGATGTCAATATTTTATATAATATTAATATAGCTAAACACATTATACTGTTAAATATATTTATATATCAGAATATAACGAAATTAATTATCATATTGGCTATTATTGTTTATGAATTTCTTACATAATTTATCACAATAGATTAAATGTTTTATCTAATATCAAAATATAATACCGATTGTGAAAATATTATAATATTAATTTATTAATTTATTAATATCTTAATAACAACTGAGATTTGGTAAGCTTTGATTGATAATTTTGATATCATTCCAACTATGAAAGTAAGCCATTAAGGCAATACAAAAGAACAAATTTTATTTAATAACAAAAAATACCTCGAATCTACTAACAGTTTTATTAATAAAATGTTATTTTTATATTATGTTTAAAAAAATTAATTTCCGTTAATATATTCAAATGAGAATGATTTACAATATAGTGAACATATAATAATAATTAAAGTAAAAAATCACCAAGTATATATATTGGATAAATTGCAAGTTTACAGGAATGCAACCAATTAATGGTTTTTGTTAAATTTGTATATGAATTAATCAGTATTTAAAAGATATTAATGTCTTTTGAAAACTTTCTTAATAATTGAAATGTTAAATATAGTATAAAAGAGGATAATAATTTCTCAGATTGAGAAATATGTAAAAATATTATATATTTACTTTACTGATTATAATAGACTATTGTTATATAACAATAAGATTTATTCAAAAATATGTATATTGGATATATAACAATGATTTATAATTACTTTTTTTCATATACCAACTAAGATATACTGTTCTATCATATTTGATTAGTTTAACAAAATATAGATTATTACTTTAATTGGAAAGAGGAATAGATAAAAATTATGATACCAATTGACTCTAAAACCAAACCTAAATGTTTTAATTATAGAAATAGGAATATAAATAAAACCGTCTCATTTATCTTATATTTTACTATAAATTGATTTATTGATTCGAATAATTACAATAACAACTTGTAATAACACACCTTACTCAATTAATCATTATTAAATAAACAAGTTCTTTTATTATTTTTGTCATTAAATTATTTTTTCTTTATCCAATAATAATGTTATTAAAATATCCTTATGTTTTTGATATCGAAGAAGACGCTTCTGATAACTCAGGAGGAGCAGGTGATAAACTTGGGAAAAAATTCGTACAAATCTGTTTAATTTTATCAATAATTGCTACCTTAATCAGTCTCTTCACTATTGCTTCTCATTTAAAAAATTATTCTAGACCAGTAATTATTAATATATCTTTTTCATAAACAATTTCTAATGCAATTTATAACATAGAATCTTCAGAGGTTTGTTATTCGGGTATTATGGATGTAAGCTATTAATATTAAAATTTGAAATAATTTGAATTTAAAATTTAATTTATGTAGGACTCCAGTTTTTGCACTCTCTTCTTATATCAGCCTAGTTTCATTAAATGCAGCATTTTATGTAGATGCTCTTAGAGACATGTATGAGGTAAAATTATATCATCTAGTTAAATATACATATCACTATAACGATTTGTTATTCAGGCATTTGTCATTTACTGCTTCTTTACTCTTATGGTAAACTATTTAGGAGGCGAAAGAGCACTTATTATCCTACTTCATAATCGTGAACCAACTCAGCATCTTTGGCCAGTATATTATTTTAAGAAAGAAATAGAGGTATTTAATATATTGTGTATTTAATTGAATTATTCAACTTATATATTTTAAGGTTGGAGACCCTTATTCATTTTTATTTATTAAAGTAAGTAAATATTCAATATTAGAAATATATTTCAAAAGTTTAAAGTCCACTATTAATAATGGAACAACTTTTGTTTATTAGAGAGGAATTCTTCAATATGTGTATGTAAAACCTGTAATTACCTTTGCTACATTATATTTGAAATATATTGAAAAGTTTGATGATGGAAATTTATCTCTTACTTCGGGTTACTTTTATATAACTTTTATTTATAACTTGAGCGTTTCAATAAGTTTATATTGTTTAGCAATATTCTTTCAAACAACCAAAAAGGATTTAAAAGATTATAGGTAATTTCCCCACCGTCTATTTTTAAGCTAAATATTAATTTATATCCATTTAGACCCTTGGCTAAATTCTTATGTGTAAAGGCCATTATTTTCTTTTCTTTTTGGCAAGGTTTAGCTATATCTATCCTCGTATCGACTGGTTTAATCAGTCTAGGTAAAATTACACTTATTAATTGTTTCAAATTATCACTAACCATATTGAATTTCAGGACCAGGATTTTCTGCTGAGCATACCGCTGTTGCTCTTCAAGATTCAATGATATGTTTTGAAATGTTATTTGCCGCATTAGCTCAAAGTTATGCATTTTCTATTTCAGATTACAAAAGACCTAACGGAATAGTTGTTCGCCTCAAGCTTTATTATGCCATTAGAGATGCACTAGGAATTAGAGATATTATACTGGATTCAAAAGAAACATACTCAGGAACCCATTTTAACTATCGAACATTTGAGCCAGTTGAAGGTGCTTCACCTTCTGAGGCTGGAAGACGAAACAGAATGATGGAAGGCTTAAGGTACTCAAGAGGAGGTCAGAGCAAATATTGGGTAGATCCAAATTCCAATAGCTCAAATAATTCTAATGAAAGTCTTATTCCTCAGAGAAGAGAATCTGCTAGAGAAAGTACTTATATAAGCTTTCCTAGTATAGAGTTATCATTTAGTGATGTAGAAAGAGACATTGAGGCTGAAAACTTGTATAAATCATGTCGAAATCTCGACTATGGTGATTATAACATCCCAACTATTGAGCCACCTTCATATTTATTACTCAGGCCTAAGCTCCATAATAATTCTCGTCCCAATTCTAAAATCAGTAAATCTCGTCATTCGCCAATTCAAGCTGGAACGCCCATTAACAACTCAAGAGCCCTGCCAAATAATGCAGAACCACATTCTCAGTCTCAGTCTCAGTCTCAGTCTCAGCCCCAGCCAATTCCTTCACGCCCACATGCTGATTCATATATTCAAGATTTTAATCCAGATAGGGAGCTTGTGGGAGAAAATCCTGCCTGGGGATCATTACCTTTCCGTGGAACATGGGGCAAAAACAAAGATGAAGAATATAGAAGAATACAAAATAGAGACTATCTGGGACCTGATAAAGAGCTTGATCCTTGGAAATAGCTGATATCAACCACCATTGTATATTTTATGTTTATATTTGTTCTCACAAATTAGATAATAATTGAATATTCATTATTGGATACTCTCATTAAAACAAGTATTATGTTGTTATTTTTATTTTAATTATATTTCAGGACAAATATTTTCACCATATTACCCATTCTTTCAATTATATTTTCAAGTATAGTGAGGAAACGAAAATATTTTGAAATTATGATTGAAGTTAAACATTATTGTTTCTGTATTTTTATGTTATATTCAATTTTTAATTACCTTGTCAAAATGATTATAGCATTGAAATTAATACCCAATTTGAATATAAAATTTGTTATACACTTTTCATCAGGAGCTTTTTTTGCCCTGTTAATATATCAATATATAAATAAAATTAAAATATTAAAGTAGTTTTTAAACTTATTCTAGAAATACGTTTTAAGTTATTATTCATCACTAATTTATAGGTCAAATTTTCTAAATGGAAACGTTTTCAAAATAAAATAAAATCTGTATAAACACAATATATTTCTAGCGCTCAATTTTCTTGATATACCTGTTCTACCAAATTTTATAAGCAAATATTTTTTTACTAAATTTGATATATACTATTTCAGTTACTAAAATAACAGAAATATTGATGTATTCAAAAGAAGTAAAAATAAAAATATCAATATATGAAATACGGATTTTGGTTAATATATTTCTCAAAATATGAAACATTTACATTTAGCTCAAATAATAAAATAATAAAATAATTCTCAAACTACTTAATTAAATTTATATTTGAGAATTAATTTCAATAAATTTGTTCAATATTAAGAGTGTATTTTAACAATTATGTCAAATAAATATAATCGGAATGATATTTTATATAACTAGATATAAAATTCATATTGTATCCAATCAAACTATTTTTTAAATCATTTTATACCAATTATTTAAAATTCAAGTGACGAAATTAGTCTGAATAAAGATGCTAAAAATTCACACATAAACTAGTAATATATCAAACTTTGAAAAATAAGATTGAATGTTACTATGTTATTTGAAAGCAGTGTTAAATATAAGAATAAGCTATTATTTAATGTTATATAGTTGATATAGTAGTTTGCAAAATAAAAAAATTGAATATCAACAGTAAAAAAGACATAGATAAAATCAAATCGAACGAAATGAACGTTTCTAAACAGGTTGTTAGTAAATAAAATTGAAGTTAAAATATAGACTTGAATATAAAAAATATTTTAGTTGATAAAATATATGATTAAAATTGTAAAATATCATGAGCTACAATGACATACGTAATAATGATAAATAATTAAGAGAATTATTAGATTGAGGCAATGAAGAGAAGTTTTATTTTATAAAACAGAAAAATCAAATTTGATAAACATTATTAAATTTAAAAGCTTAAAAATGAATTGGGAAAAAGATTATTATTATGATTTTAAAATATTTCAAATGAAGTTGTGGGATAAAAGAAGTGCAAAAAGTTTGGTTTGGTAAAAACTATACAAAATTATTGGAAACAAGCTCCTCTTTTTCGATAGCAAAGAAACCTCTGCTCGAATTTTATTTTTAACATGAGTAGAGTAAGTAATAATAAAAATACAAACAACTAATTGAAAAATCAAAATATAAAAATCAAAATAAGTGATCATAATGTGAATGGAGATTTTGAAATGAATTAAAGATACAACCATCTAGATATCCAACAATAATACTTTTAATAATACATCATACAATAAAATATATCACTAAATATTATATCGCAAAAGTTCTAACGCAGATTTATTTACAGTTGCACGAATATCAAGTCATCGGACGTAGACTCCCCACTGAGAAGGAGCCCGTTCCCAGATTATACCGCATGAGACTCTTCGCTCCCAACGAAATTGTTGCCAAGTCTCGCTACTGGTACTTCTTAAAGAAGGTTTCCAAGGTCAAGAAGACTTCCGGTGAAATTGTTGCCGTCAACGAAGTAATTTAATCTTATTCATTGTCAATATTTACCACTAATTTTGCAATTAGATCTTCGAAAAGAGACCCCAAAAGGTCAAGAACTTCGCCATCTGGCTCCGTTATGACTCCCGTTCCGGTACCCACAATATGTACAAGGAATACCGTGAACTCACCCGTGCCGATGCCGTCCACGCTTGCTGTAAGCTTTATAAAATATAAGCACAAGCCAAATTTATTAATCCTGTTTTTAGATCAAGATATGGCCTCTCGTCACCGTGCTCGTTCCAGATCTATCCAAATCATCCGTGTCGCTGAAATTGCCTCCAAGGATGTCCGTCGTCCCTACATCAAGCAACTCTTGGTAAATACCATATTTCAATACCAGATCAAAATTGATACTAACTCTTCAATTAGAACAACAAACTCTCCTTCCCCTTGCCCCACCGTGTTGTCAAGCCCTCCAGCAAGGCTCACGCTTCTTTGTACCAATCTAAGCGCCCCTCCACTTTCTAAGTTAGGTGCATATAACTTTTGGGCAAAACCAACTGTAATAAATGGGTGTATGCCAAGTCCCAAAGGGCTATGTATTATCGTGCTAGAAATATATTATACCAGCATATTTAAATATTTTAATTTAATACACATATTTGTACCATTCTTTTGACATATTAAAATAATTTTAACTTAGGACCTTTCCCACTTTTGATAATCGATTTTCCAGCTGCAAGTTTTATTCTCTGAAATTTTCTCCAAATAGTAGTTCGTTCGAGAGTTATCGTTTTTTTTCTCATATGATTTATGTTATTTACGATTCCAACATCAATATTTTATTTTATTTTGATATAATACATATTTGTGATAATTTTAATTTTTTCCAATCCTTTATTTGTTATACTTTTCCTTCGTATATACTTTAATATTTATTTTCATCTTCTCTCCAAATTTTATTTTTATTAATATATCAAATTTCAATCATTTTTAATTTTTCAATATTTCACCTAATTTTAATATTAATTATATGCATCCTTTTATTCATTTTAATGAATTATTATTTCTTATTATTCCATTATCTTAGATATTTCAACCTTAATTCTTCTTGAATATCATTTATTAAAATATATTGATAATCTTTTTTAATTAGTTTTCTACTCAATTATTGCTTTAATTAATAATTATACCATATTGAAATATTTACAGTTCAAATAAATAATTTATTAGAAATTATTGAATCAATATTTGAAATGATATCACATAGAATATAAATTTAAACAATTATGATATTTATATAATTGTTGAGAATTTTCTTAAGCTATTATATATATATATATATATCCAATTATTTTTATACAAATCATATAATTAATATAAAATATATCCTTTATAACCTATTAGTATAGAAATTAAAAAATGGCAAATTTTTTAATTTCTGATCTTTCAAACATATTATACATTTTGAAAGATTATATATATATATATTCAATTTTAATTAAAATATTTTGATTTTAAAATTTATACTTAAATTTAATTATACTTAAACTAGATTGTAATTATTAAAAAGCTTTTATTTTTGTATTTTTAAAACTTAATTATAAACCCTTTAAAATCATCTAAAACTTGTAAATAACTTATAAAGATAGTGTTTTATTTAAAACTACCATATATTGCTAGATTTGTGATTTTAAAGCTAAAAGGGACATTATTTAAAATTTACTAAAATTTAAAAAACTAATTTCTACTATTATTTTTTTACTTATTAATAGAGTAAAAAAATATATTAAGAAATATCTTTTTATTTCTATTAGAGAATTATTAAAGTAATTTAATATTAATTATATAAGTATATTATATTTACTTAAGTTTAAACTTAATTAATAAAAATATAAAATAGATATTTTATAATTTAACAAAAGCTTAAAAGAAAACTAGAGTAATTATAATTAAATTAAATTTATTAAAGTATAACTAAAAACAAAGGTTTTTATAGTAAATATTTATAATTGATGAATCTTAAATTTTTTATATAATCTTTTACTTAAAAATAAAACAAAATATTAAGTTAAGCTAAATTAATCCCCTCTATAAATTCTAATGAATAAATACTTTAAATATAAGTGAATATTAATTATTGTAATAGATTATAATAGTATATAATTTTCTTATTTAATATCTTAAGGAAAATCAATTAATAATAAGTTATATATTATTTTTTTAAATAAAACAATTTTTAAATAGTATTCTCAATATAAATTAAAAACATCTATTATTTTATATAATAATTGTAAAATATATAAAGTTAAAGCTATAAAAGATTTTTTATATAAAAAAAATTAAAGGGAGTTACCACATCTAGTATATTTACTTGATTATAACTTATGTGATTATAATTGTTTTAGACAATTAAAAAAATAGCTTACAAGAAAAAAAATTCTTGTAAACAAATTAAATTGGTTTATAAAACATTAAATTTCAGTCTTTAATAAAAAGAATTATTTTTTAAATATTAAAAGCTTACTAAAGGTATAGAAAAGAGTTATTAATAATAAAAAAGGCTATTAATTTTATATTATTAATTAATTTTTATATATTATTTATTAATTTATTTGTTTAATTTTAATTTTAAAATTATATCATTACTTAATTTCTATACTAATATTTTATAAATTAAAAAATTCAGGTTTAGGTCAATTAATATTATTAAATTATAATTAAAATACTTTTTGATATCAATATAATATTTAATATAAATAATA
>JNEM01006604.1:0-19747 GCA_000697335.1 Conidiobolus incongruus B7586 | reverse complement strand
TTAAAAAATTAATTTTTTAAAATTGGTTGTTTAATTTAATTATGCTTAAACTAAATAATAATCATTAAAAGTTTTTTATTTTAGTATTAGTAAAACTTAACCATAAGCCTTTTAAAATTATTTAAAATTTACAAGTAGCTTTTAGTAATAAAGTATTATCTAAATTAACAATTTATTACTAGGTAAATTACTTTAAAGCTAAAAGAAAAACTATCTAAAACTTGTTAAAATCTAAAAAACTAACTTTAACTATTACTCTTTCAATTATTAATAAAGTAAAAAAATATATTGAAAAGTACTTTTTTATTTTAGCTAGAAAATTATCTAAGCACTTTAATATTAGTTTTACAAATATTTTATATATATTAAAGTTTAAACTCAAATTAATAAATAAAAATATAAAATAGGTAACTTATAATTTAACTAAAGCTTAAAAAAAAGCTAAAGTAGCTATTACTAAATAAAACTTACTAAAATATTACTAGAAGCCTAGACTTTTACAACAAATAATTACAATTGATGAATTTTAAATCTTTATGTATAATCTTTTATTAAAACACAAATCAAAATATTAGATTAAGTTAAATTAACCCCCTCTATAAATCCCTTTAAATAGGTATTTTGTTAATAAGTGAATGTTAATTAATATAATAAATGATAATAGTATATGTTATTCTTACTTAGTTTTTAAAAGAAAATCAATTAATAATAAAATTTATATTGCTATTTTAAATAAAATATTTCTAATTGGTGTTTTTAATATAATTTAAGAAAACCTATTATTTTATATGATAATTACAAAATTCATAAATTTAAAGCTGTAAAAACCTTTCTAATTAGAAATAACTGGAAAAAACTACTACATCTAGTATATTCTTTAGATTATAACTTATATGATTATAATTGCTTTAAGCAATTAAAAAACTAGCTTACAGGAAAGAAAATTTCTGCAGAAAAATTTAATTGGTTTGTGAAACATCAAATTTCAGTCTTTAATAAAAAGAACTGTTTTTTAAGTGTTAGATCTTTGTTAAAAGTATAGCAAAAAGTTATTAATAATAAAGGAAACTATTAACTTTATATTATATATTTATTTTTATATATTATATATTAAAATATTTATTTATTTTCAATCACAAAAAATTCCCATTATTAAAAATGCAGAGTAATATATAAATTGTATTTCAATCAATAAAATAATTTGAAAACAGTATTAACAAATATATTCCAACTTCATTGACTAGGGATGAAAATAATGAGAATTTTAAAATATTTCTAATTAATTTATATATTAGAAATTTTAATGGCTTTTAAATAAAAATTTTACTAACTTTGCCATATTTTATAAATATTATCATTAATAGGAAGAGTAGAATTTTAGATCTTTTTCATTTGAGTTATATAATATATTTGGACTTTTTATTCAATACCTATTAATTAATTTATCTGAATAAGATAAATTATTTAAAATATTAACCCTTTCAGTGGCATTGCAAATATAGTAACATTTTCCTGCATGTCAAATCATTAATATTTTGATTAAAAATACAAATATTATAATTTTTTGAAAAACTTAATGATACATCAATATCATTTTATATTATCAAATAATTTATATCTTTTATATAAATAGTCTCTCTTAATATCTTTAATTTTAGCTAAATAAATATATTTACAAAATAATATATAGTTTAATATATGTAAATAATATAGGTATTTTATTCAAATCTAACATATAAATTTTCATCTAATGATATAATAGATAATTAATCTGGACTATCAACACTATAGTCCAATTCAAAATTTGAGTCAACTCTATCAATATCTTTGCTTTCATTTTTTATCAATATCAGTAGAAATAAGTTATTGTTGAGAAATCTTTATTCATAATAATAAAAATTCAGAATTTATCATTCTTGATGTATATATGAATATTTAAATTATATTATAATTTTTTATATTATGATCATCGAGAATTGACCAGTATGGCCACTTGTAAAATAGTAGAGGTACTTACATTTTAATGATTTGATAGTTTAATGATCAAAAAATGTTAATAAAAAAATTATTAGATTTGTTTGCCTTCTACCAGAATCGAACTGGTGACCTTCCGCTTACTAGGCGGACGCTCTGCCAACTGAGCCAAGAAGGCGATAATTGATGTAAGTTGAAATTTATCATATTATAATACTATATTTCAATTGAGTTTGTCCTACTATTCTTTATTGTATAATTTATTCCTAAATATTAATAAATTTGATATTTTTGTCTCAATTATTTGTTAATATATTCAATATTTACATTCTATTTTCTTTTTATCTATTTATTTTTTATTCAAAATAGTCCCCTTATTAAATTTTTCAACTTTTATCACATCATTAATATCATTACTTTAAGTCTAAATGATAATTCATATTCATTTAAATTTACTCTATTTATCATCATACTCAACGTCCTATTTTTTTCTTCGTTTGATAATTTAACTCTACATAGTTAATAAATTAACGTTATAAAATTCCCTAACATTATAATCTATTATCTTAATTTAGATAATACTAATAATTTTATTATTACAAATGATTGAATACAAATCTAAATTGAGATCTTAATGGAGATGGACTGCCAAGATGATCCATTTTTAGATAACTATTATAGATTTAAAAACTATGAAGGTTAAAGTATAATCCAATTTTACCCCATAAGAAAATGAATTGAAAGCGAGTTTGATCTAAGGGATTCGAATGCACCAGAGAGTTCCCCACATAATTCGAATGGAGATTGAGACAATCTGGGAGGAATTTCAATATATTGATTAAATAAATAAATAGGCATTGAAGCATGCTTTGAAAAATTTTTTATCTTGGGTTCTTTTTTAATTAATATTTTTTTTAATTTTTTTAAAGTTTAGGAAATTAACTAATATTTGTATTTAATAAAATTTATAAATGATTAGATATTTGTCGTCTGTGAAAACAATGAAAAAATTTATAATATTATTATGTGTATTACATACATCATTAAGTCAACTGGTATTGGACATTGACCCAAGACGCGAAGAAGTTAAGGCAGAATTCTTACACGCTTGGACGGGGTACAAGACATATGCTTATGGGCAGGATGAGTTACATCCAATATCCAATACAGCAGACAATTCCAGATTTCAGGGCTGGGGCCTAACACTGGTCGACTCGCTGTCGACGTTATGGCTAATGGACCTCAAGCAGGAATTCCAATTGGCTGTTCAAAGGATTAGTATGGTTGATTTTTCGAGATCAAGTGGCCCTGTACTGGTGTTTGAAACTACTATACGCTATTTGGGAGGTTTAATAAGTGCTTATGATTTGTCTAATGAACCTATATTACTTAAAAAAGCAATCCAATTAGCTGATAGTTTACTACCAGCATTCAATACACCGTCTGGGTTTCCCTACTATAGGTACGATTTCACTAGAAGGATACCCGATGTGAATCGAGGGATTGCCATATTGGCCGAGATTGGATCAGTTCAGATGGAGTTTGTGAGATTATCTCAGCTCACGAATAATCCAATGTATGCAGAAGTGGTCATGAGGATTTATGAGAGATTGTACCAGTTGCCGAAAACAAGGCAAGGACTTTATCCGGTATATTTGAATGTGTTTACTGGTCAATTTATCACACAGCAGGTGACATTTGGCGCTTTGGGAGATAGTTTTTATGAATATCTCTTAAAAACTTATATTCTTACTGGTAAGTCAAATCCTCTACTGCTATCAATGTTTCAAGAGTCCATGCAGGGTCTCAAGTCTCTAATGCGTCGTGGTAACAATGATCAACTGTATTTTGGTGAATATGACAAAGATGGGGTATTCCAACAGTATATGGATCATTTGACCTTTTTCGTGCCTGGTCTTCTTCAATACGCAAATTACCACATTCCAGGAACCGACTATGGAGAAACTGCAAAACATTTGATGGATTCTTGCTATAATGCTTATCGAGCCAATCCCTACCTACTGGGTCCCGAAGTCGTTTCATTCTCTCAAACTTCTGGCATCTCCATCACCATTCCATCAAGTAACCTCCGACCCGAAATGTTCGAATCTCTCTATTACAGCTACTATTACACCAAGGATCCAAAGTATCGGGAGATGGCCTATGCCGGTTTCAAAGCCATTCGCCAGCATTCAAAAACGCCGTCTGGCTTCGCATGCTTCAGAGATATTACGAATTCTACGGATGGCGATCCCCGAGTCGATGTCATGGAGAGTTTCTTCCTAGCAGAGACCTTGAAGTACTTGTATTTGATCTTTAGTGACCAATCTACACTGAATTTGGATCAATGGGTATTTAATACGGAAGCGCATCCATTTAGAATTCAGATGTTTAATTAAGATATCATGAAAAAAGTTTTCACAGTAAAAATATTTTTTGAAATTAATAATACTAACCATAATAAAAAATTGTTTAAAAATTAATTTAAATATATTTATGAAATAATTGATGGAAACTTAAAAACTTGAAAATTTTTGGCTTAATTTTTTAATAAAATATAACAATATTAAATTCAGCTGTTTTTAATCAAATATTAGTATATGTATCTTTCAATAAACAAAGTACCTTTAAATTAATGTATAAATGATTATATATAAGGTTGAAAGAGAAATTTTAATGATATCAAGTATATTAATTCCAACTCTAGCAAATATTTTTACTATATTCAACTCGAAATATCATATTTTTATTCAATATTAAATTAATGATTTTGAAAATTATTCAATAAGATTTTGTTAATAAAGTAATGAGAAAATTGGAGGATAATAGTTAAATCGATTATAAAAATGAAAATGTAATGATTGAAGTAAAATTATAAAAAATAATATAATGAAAAAGAAATAGTGAAAATTGGATAGAATAAAATTTGAAGCAAAGATTAAATGTAAAACAATTAATGGGGATTTAACCTCGGATCATATTACCACTACTTGTTGCCTTCTTGGCTCAGTTGGCAGAGCGTCCGCCTAGTAAGCGGAAGGTCACCAGTTCGATTCTGGTAGAAGGCATAATTCAACTTGGAATGCAGCTCCATTCATTTTATTGATTACATATTTCTCCTTTTTTATATTATTCTATTTTCTATATCATTTAATATAATTTAAGTCATAAATGCTGTATTGCAACAGAGCTCTTAACATGTATAAATTATATAGTAAATTATTCAAATTAATAATGTAAAAATATGAATATAAATAAAATATAATTAAATGAAAGAATGGCTTTATATATTCATAACCATTGAGCAAGTAAAAACCAATAATTGGATCTAATGGAAATGACTAATATTCTTCCATAACATCATCTTCATCACCATCTCTGGCAACTTCTTCGTAATCCTTTTCGAGAGCAGCCAAATCTTCACGAGCTTCGGAGAATTCACCTTCTTCCATACCTTCACCAACGTACCAGTGGACGAAAGCGCGCTTGGCGTACATGAGATCAAATTTGTGATCCAAGGTAGCCCAGGCTTGAGCGATGGCGGTGTTGTTGCTTAACATACAGACAGCACGCTTGACGGGAGCCATATCACCACCAGGAACAACAGTAGGAGCTTGGTCATTGATGCCAACCTTGAAACCACAAGGAGACCAGTCGACGAATTGAATAGACTTCTTGGTACGGAGGTTAGCAATGGCGGCAGTGGAGTCCTTGGAGGTGACATCACCACGGTACAACAAACAGGCAGCCATGTACTTACCAGTACGAGGATCACACTTAACCATGGTGGAAGAGGGTTCAAAACAGGCAGTGGAAATTTCGGCAACAGTTGAAGATTCGTGACCGGCGCGGGAAGCGGAAATAATGGGATTGAAAGAAACCAAAGGGAAGTGAATACGGGGATAGGGAACCAAGTTGGTTTGGAATTCAGCTAAGTCGACATTGAGGGAGCCACCGAAGCGGAGGGAAGCGGTGACAGAGGAGACAACTTGAGCGATCAAACGGTTGAGATTGGTGTAGTTGGGACGTTCAATACCCAAAGAGCCTTTACAAATGTCATAAATAGCTTCGTTATCGAGCAAGAAGGAACAGTCAGAGTGTTCCAAAGTGCTGTGAGTAGTAAGGATGGAGTTGTATGGTTCAACAACAGCAGAGGAGACTTGAGGGGAAGGATAGATAGAGAATTCCAACTTGGCTTTCTTACCATAATCGACGGAGAGGCGTTCCAAAAGGAGAGCACCAAAACCGGAACCAGTACCACCACCAAAGGAGTGGAAAATTAAGAAACCTTGGAGACCGGAGCAGTTTTCGGCTTGCTTGTGGATACGTTCAACAACATCATCAATCATTTCCTTACCAACGGTGTAATGACCACGAGCATAGTTGTTGGCAGCATCTTCTTTACCGCTGATCAAAGTGTCGGGGTGGAAGAGTTGACGGTAGGGACCAGTGCGAACTTCATCAACGACAGAAGGTTCAAGGTCGACAAAGACAGTACGGGGAACGTATTTACCGCTTGAAGTTTCTTGGAAAAAAGTTTGGGGACCACCAATTGGTCCAGATTCGTTAGTAACCTTACCATCCAAGCCGATACCATGTTCTAAGCAGTACAATTCCCAGCAGGCATTACCGATTTGGACACCAGCTTGACCAACGTGAACAGAAATAACTTCGCGCATTTTATATTTGTGTGTTATCTAATGATTGACCTTACGTATGATTATGACGGTTTAAATTTTGAATGAAATTAAAATTCACACAAATACCTTAATTAATTTAGTATAGAGTATGGGATTTGCCGAAATGATTTTTATTTCATGAGCTCTGATTAAGATTAATATAACTTCTTATTATGAATAAAAATACTATCAGTTTGACTTAATATTGCTTTATCTAAGCATATTATTTGTTCATTTTTTCAGATTCCGAGTTAATATTCAAGCTATAATTTTTACCAGTTTAATTAATGAATAACTTTACAATTGGTCGAATGGTTCAAAAAGAAATGATATCATCGTTTTTGAAATATGTGAAGTCATCTAAAAATTTTAATTCCAAGTAAATTTAATAATATATATTATGTTTAGAAATGCATTGATTATAAGATAAAAAATTAAGTTTTTTATGTTATAACATTAGTTAATATTCCATAAACAATAGTTAGTATTAGAATATAATCATAACAATATAGCAGATGGTTTAATTCATTCAATTTTGTTCTAAATTTGTTTTCAATTCAATAAATATCATGTATATTATGCTAAACGATATGAATCAAATATCAAGTACTTTAAAAATAATATTAATATAATAATTATCATAATGGATTGTTCTTAGCCTTTATATACTTGGAAAATAAGTATATGGAATATCTTGTCATGTAAATTGTTAAATTGTTAATCTCAATTATAATTGATTATAAAAATCCCATACTTTGATTTTATTCGACATATCTTCAAATATTAGCTGTGAATAATGGTGACAAAAGTACCTGAGTTTGTCATAATAAAACATAACTTAATAACCAATAATTAACAATGCGTGAAGTTCTCTCTATTCATGTCGGTCAAGCTGGTGTTCAAATCGGTAACGCCTGTTGGGAATTGTACTGCTTAGAACATGGTATCGGCCAAGATGGTAGATTAGTCAATAACGAAGGCCCTATCGGTAATCCTGGTACTTTCTTCCAAGAAACTTCAAGCGGTAAATACGTTCCCCGTACTGTCTTTGTCGACCTTGAACCTTCTGTCGTTGATGAAGTTCGCACTGGTCCCTACCGTCAACTCTTCCACCCCGACACTTTGATCAGCGGTAAAGAAGATGCTGCCAACAACTATGCTCGTGGTCATTACACCGTTGGTAAGGAAATGATTGATGATGTTGTTGAACGTATCCACAAGCAAGCCGAAAACTGCTCCGGTCTCCAAGGTTTCTTAATTTTCCACTCCTTTGGTGGTGGTACTGGTTCCGGTTTTGGTGCTCTCCTTTTGGAACGTCTTTCTACCGACTATGGTAAGAAGTCTAAGCTTGAATTCTCTATCTATCCTTCCCCTCAAGTCTCCTCTGCTGTTGTTGAACCATACAACTCCATCCTTACTACTCACAGCACTTTGGAACACTCTGACTGTTCCTTCTTAGTCGATAACGAAGCTATCTACGACATCTGTAAGAAGAACTTGAACATTGAACGTCCCAACTACACCAATCTCAACCGTTTGATCGCTCAAGTTGTCTCCTCTGTCACCGCCTCCCTCCGCTTTGGAGGCTCCCTCAATGTCGACTTGAACGAATTCCAAACCAACTTGGTCCCTTATCCCCGTATTCACTTCCCTTTGGTTTCTTTCAATCCCATTATTTCCGCTTCCCGCGCCGGTCACGAATCTTCAACTGTTGCCGAAATTTCCACTGCCTGTTTTGAACCCTCTTCCACCATGGTTAAGTGTGATCCTCGCAATGGTAAGTACATGGCTGCCTGTTTGTTGTACCGTGGTGATGTCACCTCCAAGGACTCCAGCGCTGCCATTGCCAATCTCCGTGGCAAGAGATCCATTCAATTCGTCGACTGGTCTCCTTGTGGTTTCAAGGTTGGCATCAATGACCAAGCTCCTACTGTTGTTCCTGGTGGTGATATGGCTCCCGTCAAGCGTGCTGTCTGTATGTTAAGCAACAACACCGCCATTGCCGAAGCCTGGGCTCGTTTGGATCACAAATTTGATCTCATGTACGCCAAGCGCGCTTTCGTCCACTGGTACGTTGGTGAAGGTATGGAAGAAGGTGAATTCTCCGAAGCTCGTGAAGATTTGGCTGCTCTCGAAAAGGATTACGAAGAAGTTGCCAGAGATGGTGATGAAGATGATGTTATGGAAGAATACTAAGTCTTTTGATTTAATATTTATTTGATTACTGTACTAAATATTCCTCTTTGTTTATTAATTTAATTTGATTCCTTATTATTGTATTGATAATGAAATTATTTAATTATTCAATTTAGTGAAATAATCGCTATTAAGATAGTTTTATATTCTTCAACTGATCAACTTACCAATTATATTCCTTTCAATTTATTTACACAATCCGAATTTTTGAATACTATTCTATAGATTCTGTATATTTTTTAATTTGGAGCATTACTCAATTTAAATCAAAAATTCAATCGGGAAATATAACCCACTCACTCTTATAAATGTTTGTACCGTATATTTATAGTTGTATAGGTAACTTTTTGACATAGCAAATATTAAAATATTAGATATTCTAATTCTTAAGATTTAATAGGCATAAAATTATTTGAATATGTATATCGCAAAATCAGATGAAGATTAAATCATTTTTTCTTAATTATTATGTACATATTTCAAATAATCTTGATACCCACCATACTTTGTAATAATGTAATACATTCCTGTTGATTTGTACCATCATTACAATTATCAATAGCGCTATTATTAGTACTTCAAACTTTTTAATAATAATCAATATTTAATAATACAATAATAATTGATTATTTAAAGAAATCTTATATTTTGTATATATCTAAGAAATATATGCAATTAATTTCAAGCTACCTTAAATAATAATATGCTTGATTTCAGCTCAAGAAATTTAAAAGGCTTGATTTTAGACCCAAATTCAATTGTAAAGAATGATGGCTTCTCATTACTGAATCAAAGATCTGATTCATTTTAATTTACACATCACCAAAAATGTAAATAATGCTCAAAATGTGAAAATGATAATATAATTGAAATTGTAAAGTATTGATTTTTATACCAAATTTAGTATTTACTTAATAGAATAATTCTAAAATAATTAAAATAATTAAAATAATTAAAAAAAATTAAAAAAATTAAAAAGTATACTCTAATGTCAACAAGACAAGAGCTTTATTTTATCACGCATTTCTATTTTGATAAATAATATAAATATTATTGAATTTATAATGGTTTTTTTTAAATAATTGATTAATTATAAACCAAAATGGTAAAATTTTAAATATTTATTCTTCAGTGAATTAGATCAATCAATATCAGAAGTGCTATTGAGTTATATATATTGTAGTATTCCTAAAATCAAAAATGCTAAGTCTATTAATATCAGATACAAGTTTGATCAATTTTATCAAAAATTCAACAATCTTATTTTTTGAAATATGTTAATAAGAGTATTTTTGATTGATTTGACATCCAATTATTTAATTTACAAATACAAATTTTATCAATATTTGAATAAATCATAGTGTAATATTATATATTATTTATTACTAATTACCGTTTTTCAGTAATAAAATTAATTTTATAATTATTCTCTATTTTCACTTAATTTGGTTTTAGGCAATTTATTAAAAATATGTAATATATGGCTGTCTATTCAAGCGAGCGATAACTTCCGGTAAGAATGGGGATGTTATCGACTTTTGAAGGGTGATAAGCTATAAGATCACTTGAATGGGACACTTTTAAGATTGCAAGTTAGTTCTGATTAAGCTTAGTTAAGGTATCTGCTGGAAGTAATTATCTCACCCTCGCGGTTTCACAACAACTTGTATGAGTCAGGAGTAAGAAATAAGAAGTTATACTTTAAAGAATACAATATAAATGTATTATGCGTGGATTGAGGGTTGTTTTTATACCAAAAAACTTAGTATACGTGGCTTATTTTGCTTATTAATTGAGAGCGGTCTTGTTAATCTTGTGCTTGACTAGTTCGTCTCATTGATTTTTCTGTTTAGTGTGGAAACCGAAGTTTCTAAGATGGGTGCATGAAGTCACTCCCATAGCAAATATAAAATCTTGTAAAATAATTAATTAGCTAACCATATGAATATTTTATAGCATCTTAACAAAATTCTCCAGCGTCACATATGAATAAGTTTTCATTTATGTTTTCAACTGGTTTATGAATCAATTACAATATCCTGATCATTGTATGCATTAAAACTCAAATTTTAAATGAAATTTGCTTGAAAATTAGTCGAAATATACTCTATGTAATACATTTTGGATTTCTTGAGTAATAAAAAATTAAGGTATTATACTCGTGAATTCATTTTCCAAAACATATATTATATGCATAGTGGATATATATTTGCTAGATTTAGAGATACCATAATACTGTGCCTTATTGGAAATATGCTTGTTATTTATTAATACATTACATATTATTTTTGAACTAATTTTTAAATCTTAACACAAACTAGGAATTTATTTCACGTTTCAAACATTATCATATCAAGGTATTATTTTTCAAAAAAAACGATATCATCATTAATACTTAAAATTATTCGTTATGTCATTTTAGATATATGAAATTATTATATATATATATATATATTTTTAAATTTTCGAAGTGTTTCTGTTTTTGTATATACTTTAAAATTATATATATAATTTAACATATATAAATTAGTAGACACTGATAAAATTTAATGTATAAATATTTCGATAGATAATGAATAAGAAAAATTGATAACTATATTGGTTATTTGTTCATTGATATTATATATATTCAATTGAATATAATACAATTTGATTTAGTGATGCTGTTTTATAAGTGTATATATATTAGCTTTAAAGATGTAGTTAAAGTAATTTATTAATCACTTATTAATCCATAGTTTAAAATTAATTAATATATATTTAGTGCAAAGAATTGATGATGCTTTCATTAGAAAATATAATTAAAGTAGGTAATATTCATTTGACTTTAATTTCAATAGATTTTAGCTTAATTTTTTTGAAAATAATTATTTCATATATATTTACCATTAACGATAATATTAACATAATTTCAAAATTTTATTAGTCTGAATATTTTTATGTAATATTTTGTTTAAACAATTATTATTCTATAATGATTAAAATGATTCAAAAAATGCCCAAGTACTTTCTATCCACATTGACCAAGCTGGTATCCAAATAGGAAACGACTGATGGGAACTGTACTACGTAGAGCACAGTATTGACCTTGATGGAGAGTTTCAAATGTTTCGAATTCAAAGGTAGCCCAACCGCTTTTTTTCGGAAACTCAAGGAGGTAAGTTTGTATCATGTTCATTGTTCGTCGATCTTAAGCCTTCTGTTGTTGATAAAATGCCCACTAAATTCTATAGCAAGCTTTTAGCCCAAAAATTTGACCAATGATAATTAAAATGGTGCCAACAACTATGTCCGCGATTGTTACAAAGTTGACACTGAAATTATTGATAGCATTGTTGAACAAATCTTCAAACAAACCGACCAATATAAGAGTCTTCGAGGTCCCTTGATTTTTATGTCATTAGGCGGTGGTACACGTTCCAGTTTCAGTTCACTATTTTTAGATCGATTTGAGACCTTAATTTATAAAAAATATAAGTCGGAATTCCATATATCCTTCTCCCAAAATGCCATCTGCTGAGATCGAGCCTTACAACTAGACCTTGACCATCGAAACCAAAGTAAAGCATTCAGATGTCTCCTTGTTTGATAATCAGGTCATCAGCGATATTTGTAAAAACAAATTGGGTATTATGTGCCCAAATTATATCAACTTTAATCAATTAATTGATCAACTGACTTCTTGAACCACATTCTCACTTTGATTCAGAGGCTTTTTCAGCGTTGACTTAAGCGAATTCCAGATCAATTTGATACCATTTCCTTATATTCACTTCCTTCTTGTTAATTATGCACTCACTATCACAAATAATCGTGCCGGTAATGAGAATGCATCTGTTTCAGGAATTGCCAATGCATGTTATGAACCTTCAAATACCATAGCAAAATGTGATCTTATCTAGGGTAAATAGTTGATTTCTTGCCTATTGATCCTCGGTGATGTGCATTCTAGCGAAGCCAACATGGTGGCTGGTAATATCAGACATAATAGTACTATGCAGTTGGTAGAATGATGTCCTATGAGGTTCAAAATCAGTATCAATAGCAAAAAGCTAATCTTAATTGAAGCCGACGTCATGTCAAAAACTTATATTTAGGTGTGTATATCAAGCAACAATACTAAGATAGGACACACCTGGATGAAATTAAGCAAAAAGTTCGATCTCATGCATGAAAACTCGCTTTGATCCATTGGAATGTTGGAGAAGGTATTGAGGAGGGTGAGTTTTTCAAAGCTTGTGAAGACCTGGATCACTTGCAAATGGATTTTAATACTGTAGATACAAATAATGAAACTGAAGGAGCAGATGATATTAAAAGAGCTTAAATTTTGACCTGATTGATGATTTTAAGTGATATATTATATATTAAGCAGATTGAGATATATATCATTATTATTTACTTTTTTAACTATAATTAAACAGTATTCGTATAATAATGAACGAGTTGATTTTATTTCAATGTACAAAATCAAAATAAAATATTTATATATTTTAGTTGTATTTTATATAATTTCACCTTACATTCTTTCAAGAAATGTTTAACAGATATATTATTTGTGAGATAATATTTTGGATCTAAAGTGTATATCTGTTTTATAAATCTTCCTTTAGTGAGTATATTCATTTAATACTCACGGTATATAATACCATAAACATGATAGATCTAATAAATCTCACATTTATGATTTCATTTAATTTATAACTAATAAATACCTTTTTGAATTTAAGCCATTAAAATTTATTAAATTTTTATTAATAAAAATTTATAAATATATTGAAAAGATTTGGACTTTTAGGATATAAACATTACTTTTGATAAATTGAAAACAAAGATATTTAACTTCAAAAATCGATCTATGGTAAATTCAATATTATGCGAAATTTTCACTAAATAAACCAGAAAATTTAGAATTTAATTAGTTTAACCTACATCCATAATTAAATATGATATTGAAAATTATTCTTACAATATTTAAAATTTATGTATATATAATATGCTTAGCTTTATATATAAAAATAGAGAAAATGATTAAGTGTCAAGATATAAAAGTGGCATTTGATAATTTTTAATCTCTGAAAATCATTTAATGAGATTATTATCAATAAAATTTCTTATTAAATATTAGTGTAAATAAAATAGTAATCGTTTTATAATTATGAATATATAAGAGTTTAGAATATTTTATTTGTCAAAAAATTGTGATTTTAAAATTGAAACAAAATAAATTAAAATTTTTGAATATAAAATAAGTAACAAAATATACACTTCGTATTTAGAACATTAATTTGATCTTTATAAACTCATATAATTAACATTTCACTGTTTTTAATTTTGATTATATATAATATGAAAAATTTAGTAAAATATTTAATTATTTAGGAAAGATGTTTTAGAGTTTTTAAATAATATTCTTCTTGTTATAAAATGTTTATAGTGTTGAAAAATCAAATAAAATTTTATCTCTTGAATTTTCAAATTTGTTTTAATTTATAGTAATAAAAGTCAAACTTTATATGTTATCCTGGAAATTGATTATAGATTAGTTTGATATGATTCAATTAAAAAAGTGTATATTACCAACAATTAGAAAATTGCAAATATTTATAGTAATTTTGGATATAATATTGGATTTAATTTTACATCAAATTCAATATATATGATTATAAACTAGCTCTCAAATAAATCAGGTGAAAGATAATCCATTTCTTGCATCACAATAACTTGTATTTATGATTGATTTTAATTTGTACATGTCTAAGAAATTGTATGAAATTTTCTTTGAAAATTAGATTCAAATTTAGTTTAAATATGCCGCACTAAAATTGATTAAGCTATTATTAGTTATTACACTTTCAAATTAAAATAAAGTTTTTATACAAATATATATATTATTCTAAGAGCAATAAATAATTAGAAATTATCACTATCTAAATCATACTTAAATAATAAAAACAGATTTGTAATAATTATGTTAAATATGATAAATCTTAATATTCTTTCAGAGGAAAAAATTTGAAAAAAAATATACATATTGTGAACCCAAACTAGTTTTTAATCTTTTGTTATGCTGAAATATACCTCGACCTCTCTAAAATGTTGTGAGATAAATTAAAATATCAAATTTCGTGCTAGTTAATGAAGTATTTTGTATTTAGTAATCATATTCATTATATATTTTTAATCTCATACAAAAATTTTCAATTTAATAATGGTCTTTGGTGTGTGGTAGTTAATGATAAATAGCTGTGGAAAAATTCAGAATTAGCTTGATGATTTAATGAATTTGGATTAAATATAAAATTTAGTTCAGCATTAACATAGTTATTCCTTAGGCAAAATACTGCACAAGCTCAAATTCAAAGATTATAATGTAAATGGAAATTGGGATTTGAAGATCAGGAGCAATCCTTAAATAACATGACAACATATACTAATAAAACAATTCATCCCATAATCAGTGAATCGAGCTTGTTCTAAATGTTTCAAACTCACAATTTTTCCCATTCCACCAACTTTTCGACCAAACTATATAATCTACCCCATATGTCTGAAACTGAGAATATATTCCAGCTATATTTATTTCAATTTATAGCTAATTGTTATTCAAACAGTTCAAAACAAAAAATGAAAATATTTTAAAAAAATTTAATTAATAGATTGGAAGCATAATAATATAATTTATCTATATTGAAATTTAAACAGTCTTAATCTTAAATAAGGTAATAAAATTAATTAAAATGCGCGAAGTACTCTCTATCCACATTGGTCAAGCGGGCGTCCAGATCGGAAACTCTTGCTGGGAACTTTATTGTCTGGAGCACGGTATCCGCCCCGATGGAAAATTACAAGATTCTGAAGTCAAAGGTGATCCGAGCCCTTTCTTCTCAGAAACCAAAGATGCTAAGTATGTGCCGCGTACTGTTTATGTTGACCTTGAACCCTCTGCTGTTGACCAAGTGCGTGTAGGATCTTATAACAAGCTCTTCAATCCCGAAACTTTGATCAGTGGCAAGGAAGATGCTGCCAACAACTATGCACGCGGTCACTATACTATTGGTAAAGAGCTAATTGATCAAGTTGTCGATAATATCAGAGTACGCGCCGAAAACTGCCTTAGTCTTCAAGGGTTCTTGCTTTTCCATTCCTTCGGCGGTGGTACAGGCTCTGGTTTTGGAGCTCTTCTTTTGGAGCGCCTCTCTCAAGATTATGCAAAAAAGTCAAAGTTGGAGTTTTCCATCTATCCCTCACCCCAAGTATCTTCCGCTGTCATAGAGCCCTATAACTCTATCTTGACCACTCACAGTACTTTGGAACACTCTGACTGTTCTTTCTTAGTAGACAATCAGGCTATTAGTGACATCTGTAAGAAGAAATTGGGTATCGAGCGCCCCAATTATGCTAATCTTAACAGATTAATTGCCCAAGCTGTCTCTTCAATCACTGTTTCACTACGTTTCAAAGGTTCACTGAATGTGGATTTGAACGAATTCCAAACCAATCTGGTTCCTCTTCCACGCATCCATTTCCCCTTGGTCAGTTACAGTCCCATTATCCCAACAAGTCGTACCATTCATGAAACTATATCTGCTGCCGAAATTGCCAATGCCTGCTATGAACCATCAAATACCATGATGAAATGCGATCCCACAAAGGGTAAATATATGGCATCCTTCCTGTTGTTCCGCGGCGACGTCACTTCAAGGGAAGCTAATACCGCAATGGCTGGGCTTCGGACTAAGAAAACCATTCAGTTTGTGGACTGGTCTCCCAGGGGGCTCAAGCTTGGTATTAACAATGAACCGCCTTCCATTGTTGATAGAGACGTTATAGCGCCTACAAAGCGCGCAGTATGCGTACTCAGTAACAATACCGCCTTAGGAGATGCCTGGGCTAACTTGAACAGAAAGTTCGATCTTATGTATGCCAAGCGTGCCTTCGTCCACTGGTACGTTGGAGAAGGCATGGAAGAGGGTGAATTTTCGGAAGCTCGAGAAGACTTGGGTCACTTGGAAATGGACTATAAAGTTGCTGCATCTAACGACCAAAATGAAGATTTACCCGAATATTAAAGAATTAACTTTTGGTGGATTGATAATTCTTAGTGAAATATTCCTTTTCAACATTTTTTTAGTGTATATCTTTACTATTTACAATTTTAGCTATTTTCATTTTTAATTCATTTGCATATCATCGTTAATAAATTCATTTTAATATTTCAAAAATGAAAAACAATTATTGAATAATTTTGAGGTTATATATCAATTTATCATTTCAATTATTAAATGCTAAATAACTAAAGATTCAACTTTAGCTTCTCTGATTATAAAGACTTAATTGTAAAATAAATCTTTCTAAATCAAGTATGTTTATTTTATTAGTCAAGAGCCTCAAAATCAACGGATATCAAATAAATGATTTGAGCTGATAAAATTCTAATTCAAATATTAAAGATATGATGAATTTTTAGATTTTATTTACATTAGTTAAAATAAGTGTTAACATCTTATTAATAAATTTTTAAATTCCATTTAATCGAATATGTTTTAATTAAGTTTGGCAATTAATGTTAATTATCAATTATCAATTATACATAATAATATTATAACTTTTACCAGTATATACTATGTAATAAAGCTATAAAATTGAAAAAAAATCAGCCCTATAAAACGATTTGTTTGTTCACTATAATGTAATTCCTTAATTAGATTCTCACATATTTTGAAAACAAATAGAATTGAAAAAAATATATATAAATTTTTTGAAATTTTATCAATAAATATATATTTTAAAGTAACAAAAATCTAAGCATTCATGAGGTATATTTCAATATTTTATATTCCAAAAAAATTGATTATTTGATATGAAATATAGTGAACATATAATACTTAAATATAATAATTCATAATTGAAATAAAAATGTCATTATTTTTAATCTCTTTCTAATAAATTAAACAATCAAATTAAATTAATATAAATAATATAAAGAGGAATATTCTGTCAACAATTAACAAGAATATTTATATTTTTAATATTACAAGATATTAGAGGTGTACTTTAGCAATTTTGGATTAAAAGAAAATATATATTATTAATTGGAAGTATAATAAATTAAGGTATTTTTTATGATGTCAAAAGTAATTAAAAATTTGCAACTTTGAAACTTAAATTTCATTTTTATTTATTTACAATGTAGGCTCTGCTCTACATATGTATACGGAGCAACGATATTATTGGTTAACTATATTGAGTACTATGAATAACAGCCTGATTTTGGAATATTTGCTGATCAAATTTAGAATATATTTTATCTATAGATATCGTCAACTTTTGTTGTTTAATTTCAATTATTTAAATTATTTAAAAAACAAATTGGACAACTTGGCACCATACTAGAACAGAATGATTTAATTAATTTTAATCTTCTGATTTCGGATGTAATATACATTGTCGAATAAAAATACGAGCTATATAAGTTATGATTATAAATATTAATCAAATTCAAATTACATTCTTGCAACACTAATTAACTTGAAAACATCATTATCAAATTTAATAATATTTTATTCAAACACTGTTTAAAAAATATTTTATTAAAAATTTTATTTGCCTTTTGAATATATTTCCATGTAAAATTTCAAATAATTAAATTCATTAGTCAAATCATATGCACAGACAATATGGGTATAATATATTTTTTCAATGTAGCTTTATTTAAAGTTTAGAATTTAATTGGTTATTTAAAATTCATTATAAACCCTAAAACTTATATCTCTTAAGTAATATTGGATATTGGTTAGAACATTATTTTTCACTTTTTAATATAATATAATAATTACTAGTATTTAATTTATTATAAAATATGAATATGAAACATAATAAAAAAATCACAATATTTTTATAGTTTTATCACTAAAGTTTTATTTTGAAATAGTTTAAACATAGTTTAGTATATTTCTAATTAAAAATGATAACCAACATTTAATTAACCAAAATCAAAATATATTATATTTTTTATTACATATTATAATTCGGTTCAAAACTTATATCTCTTGAATGATTTAAATATTATAATTCTTGTTTATAGAATGATTATATTTAATTATTACCTTAAGACAAAAAACAAGAAATTTTTTAATTTGTGATTTTTAACATATTATTTATTTAAAAAAAATAATATATATAAAATAGATAAGAAAAAATAGAGTTTTAAATTAATTTTTATATATAGATGCAAAATGAGTTTTTATTAAAAAATTAACTTTTGAAATTTATTATTTATTTTAGTTATATTTAAGCTAAATAATTATCATCATAGATTTTTTATTTTTATACTAATAAAACTTTACCACATAATTTCTAAAATCATTTAAAATTGATAAATAATTGCTAAAAAATGTTTCATTCTAATTAACCATATATTTCTAATTAAATATCTTTATAGATATAAAAGAAATTAATTTTAACCAATAATTTTTAATTATTATTATAGTTAAAAAATATATTGAAAAATTGTTTTTTATTTAAAAAAAATTAAATTACCTTAATATTAATAATATAAGTATTTATATATCAAAATCTTAATTAATTTAAATATAAAACTAAATATTTTAAAATTTAATTAAACCTTAAAAAGGGTTAAAATTATAATAATTAAATAAAACTTACTAAATTTAAAAAACAATCCTTTTATAATAAATTAATATTATTATTATATCATATAACTAGTTATTTAATTATTTATTTAAACCTAACTTAAAATACCAAATTATATTAAAATTATTATCTTTATAAATTATAATAAATAAATATTATATTTATCAATATAGATTAATTATAATATAAAGCTATAATAACATAAGTTATTCTTAAATATTATATAAAAGGATAATTATTTA
>JNEM01006591.1:0-64749 GCA_000697335.1 Conidiobolus incongruus B7586 | reverse complement strand
AATATTTATTCTTTTATATATTTAATATATAATAAAATTTTCAAAACTAATAAATTACTTCAAAGATCAGATATTATAAAATTTATCATTTTTTGATTTAAATTAATATTTAATTAAAGTGAATTCAAAATAAAATATAAAAACAATGTTTAAAAAGAATTTATAATAAATGGAGTTAATAGAATATAAAATATTATAAATTTATTGTTATAAAAAAATATTTTATTATAAATTAGGATATTAATTAAATTCTATATAATATAACAATTAAAACTAAATTATTTTTATTATTTCAAAATAATATTATAATTATATCCATATAAAAAAATTATTAAATGATTAATTTTTATGATATTTAAATATTGAGTATTTTAATATATTAATTTTTAGAGCTAATGATTAATCAGCCAAAAAAATAAAATGATATATATGATCATGATATCAAATATATCTTAATATATCAATAATAATAAGTAATATATGGTACTGATCTTTGCTTAATACTCTTTATACCAAGTATTATATATTATATTTATTTAATTCTTTATTTCTATATTAATATTATTGAATTAACTTTATAAAATAGTCATAATTTTTTTAAAATAACTAATTTTTTATTCAATAAATTAATAAAATTTAATCAAAAAATTATATAAAATAAATTAATGATTTTCTTGCCTCCTGGTATCAAAATATTTAAACTATAATTAAAAATTTGATATTACAAAATATAAGTATTAGAATTAAAATAAGTTATATAAAAATAATAAGAATAATATATTAAAATTGAATAATTCAGAATTAAAAATCTTATAAAATAAAATTATGATATTTAAATCAATAAACAATAAACTTAAAAATCAGTTTTTATATATATCATTTGTTGAAATATATATTTTCAATTAAGAAAAAGTTCGAACTATATATTAATAAAGAAATATCATATGATAGTTTCGGTACATACGGTTGGACCAACTAATTAATAATACATCTAAATATCGTTCGATTTATAAATTTTTGAAGTAATAAAATTTAAGCAGTTCAAGAATAATGCCGATTATTTGAAAAGGTAGCGAAATACCGAATTAGGCGATTTAGTTTATTGAACATATATATTATTTTGAAATAAATAGATAGTATATTGAATATATTAATCCCTTAATTTTCCAATCTGAGCATTGTAATTCATTCAATACTTATAATTTTGAATTTATTCTTGTGAAAAGAGATATTGATAACTTGAAAGATTAAATTTATCTTTAGTCATGTATTAAAACAGTAACCAAGTATAGAATAAAATTTAGTTATTACAATGCGACTAATTACACTACTTCAAGACAATAACAATTAATAAGCTTGTGATAATTTTGAAAGGAAGATTCTAATATATCAAACCAATCAAGATGATTGCATGACATTAAATCAATTTAAGTTTCATATTTTTTGGTTTAATACCCACCGTTATGATGAATCTGCTATTTATTTAAATGATCAAGCACTTTTATTAACACAACTTTTTTGATTTTAATCTTTTCTCTGTTGGTGGTTTGAAGTGTTTGAATTTTTAATTAGTTTGTAATATAAGTTTAAGAATTGGAAAGATGATATGGTTTGCTTGGTTTATTCAATGGTTATTGATAACATGTATGGTTAGGGCAAATCCAAACCCACTATTTAGAGGTCTGATGGACGCAATCAAGAGTGAATTCAATAGTCAAAGTTCAAGGTCCACTCCTACATCAACTACAACTAAGAGCAAACCAACACCTACATCAACCGCATCCGCATCCATCTCTAAAGCTACTTCAAAAAATCCCACATCTTCCAGTAATATTTTTGACACGCTATTTAAAACTCAAAAAGAAGAACCAAAGCTGATACCAGTTGCAGTCATTAAAAAGAATCTCAGTAAAGATTTAGGATGTGATGGATGTCGAGGGGATCAGTTATGTCAAACGAGGTGCGAACTAGAGCACAAAATGCTTCAGGACAACCCTGTTATTGTTAAATTTTGTGGAGATTCCTGTGGGCCGGTTCCTGGATGTGTCAGAATATGCATTATCAGAGAATTTATTAAAGATCCTCCAACCATTGCAGCATATCAGTATGCACTCTTCAGACTCGACAATTGCACAATTAATGTTGGTCGCAAGTATACCAACTGCGCGGTTCAATGCAAGAAATCTGGTGACTATTCGAGCTGCGAACGAGATTGCTTCAACAATATCGAATCATACGAAGATCAGTGCTGGCAGTCCCTGTCCCAGCTACCGATGGATCGTATTACAGGTGCCAGGAAATGCTCGCACCAAAAGTGTACTTCTGCTAGCAAGCCCGGAATAACGATCAATGAATTCTACTCTTGCTATATAAATTGCTACATACAAATGTTTTATGCTATGGGCTGGCTCACCAACCATAGAGGTCACAATATAGATCTTGAAAAATTCGACAAACTATTTTCTGAAGGCCATCACTTCCAATCTAGTACACTATCCATACTGATAGTTTCACTAGTCACATTATATCATCTTATCTATTAAATTAATGTTAACACCATCATACCAGCTATGAATAAAACTAACTACTAATAACTAATTTGATATCAAATATTTTAGTAATTTCAAATTTTTCTCTTTATATAATAATTTTACAAAATACTCAATTAAAATTATAATACCTCTAATTTTGAATAAAGGCAACGTTTCATAAAATAATTGATTGATTGATTGTCTCAAATTTTTGTAAACAAAAATTTAGAACTGTAGTAATAATTTGTTCATAAAAATTGGAGACAATCTATAAATTAATGAATTATTACATTGACAATTAAATTTTGTATTTCCTTAATCGTTAATAATAAAATTTATTAATGAAATAATAAAGTTTGAAAATGATCATTAAAGTGGTAATAAAAGAAGAGTATAATTATTATGTTTTAAAATTTGAACAATCATAAAAATTTTATATAATATTTGTGAGCACTTTATCTAAGGTAATTAATATAGAAAACAAACAGTAATAACTGGTAAATTTTCCATATATTAATTCAGATCAATGGTCGATTTTATATTAATGCTAATATCCAACATTATTGTTACTTTAAAATCAATAATATCTGATTTTCAATAATAATAATTTTTTATTCTGAATATGAAATTAAATTAACTTTTCATTTTAGATAGAAAATTAATTATAAGTTTGAATAATTTCAAAAATAAATCAAGGATTATACTTTTATTCTTATAATTTACTAATAATAAACTTTTACTTGAGTATATATTTATCACAATGATTGAAACTAATAAAACCAAAATTATTTGAATAGAGGATTATACATTTAAATAAATGTATTTCAAAAAAGCATATATTATATATGTTTATGTATTGTTAAGCTAATAGAATAATGATTTTAAATTATATATAATTATTTTCAAATTTCGTTTTAATCAAAATATTTCAATCATATTTTAGTTAATATTATCAATTATATAGTTTATGTGATATTCTCAAATCAACTTTTATTTTATCTTTAATATAATTTACAAGCTTATCAACATTATTAAATGTATTTTCGCTCTTTAAAAACTCAATAAGCTCATATAAAACACTGTATAAAATATCTGAACCTACTCTGGCTGATAGTCCATCTGAGATCAATTGTTCGATTATTAAATTTCATAATCATATTCAATGTTTAAAGGTATGTTTTAGCACTATTCTCTATAGTAGTATTGGATGTCAATATTTTATTATTTATACTATTAGGAAATTTTCAAGATGATTGGATTTGTTTTCAGTTTTATTATTTTAATTTAATGATCAGTGAGCCTAATATTATAAACGATTTGCTCAATGATATCATGAGATAATTCAATAACAAGGATTTGAATAATTAGTCATTGGATTAAATCTAAAATGAATTATCGTTTCCATATACTCTATACATGTCAAAGAATCATTTATTAACAGAAAATATTTTTAGCATTTTGTTCAAAACTTCTAATGAGCACCAGTAGATAACACCAAATGATGCTATCAAAAACAACAATAAGATTGAGAATGTGAAGGACATCGAGGAGAGGAGTTTTGTAAAACTAGATGTAAGCTAGATTGAAAATTGGTCTATGTGACTTCAATCACTGAAAAATTTGAAGAAGATTCTTGCAAGAGTATTCCGGTATGTATTAGGGTATACTTGGTAAGTGAGTTGGTGAAAGATCTTATGGTGATTATGTATTATCCATTTGTCCTTTCAAGGCTTGATAATGTCACAGTGTATATCAATGGCAAGTATAATTACTGACAAGTCAAGTGAAGGAAGCATTGGATTATAATAACTATGAACAAATTTTTTCAACAGCATTAAACCTTACCAGAATTGGTGTTGATATTGTGTACATCTACTACCATTTGACCACGTTAAGGAGCCAGGAAATATTCCAACACTAATTACACATTTGCAACCTGACTGGAATAACATTAATCGAATTCTATCGATGCTTTATTAGCTGCCACAGTCAATTGTTCCAAAGTATGAGCTGGCTTGACAATCACTATTATAACAATATAGACATTGAAAAATTCCATAGAGTATTTGGTGATAAAGGCTCTTAATTGCAATTCTATATAATATCAATTTTATTCATGACAATAGTAATTTTATACCATCTATGCTTCTAACTGCAAAAAAAGTATTAAAGCTAAGTTTAATAAGATATATTGACACATCAAAATAGCCAAACATTTAACTTTATTAGCTTAATATATATTATATATTAATTCATTATATATTTTAATTATACTGTAAATGATTTTCAAAATCATTTGAATCCTGTCTAATAATTGATGGTGGTGGAATGTTGAGTTATGTTATATAACAAAGAGTGTTAATAATGTAGTTATCATGACTAATAGCGTCGTATGTGTCACTCCCTCCATAGTTCCCGAGTCATCGTCATCATCGTCCTCCCTGCCGTCTACGGTTCCGTTGATGTTGGAGCTCGCGCCAATGGTAGGCGTTGGCGTTGAACTTGCGGATGAGGTAGGTGTGGGAGTTTCCGATGAAGATGAAGACGAGGATGATGTTATTGATGAAGATTCTGTAGGCGTTGAACTTTGAGAAGTGGATGTTGACGAAGATTCCTGTGAGGTTGAAGAGGAGCTAGATTGGGAAGTACTACTCGAACTCGATGATGATGGCGTCTCTGTGACTGGTGTTGGTATAGATGCAGTGACTTGGGCATAGTATACATTGGAGCATCCCAACATACAAGATTGAATAACATTTAAACTCTGTTGAGCGCAAGCTGTCATACATCCAATTACGTTCGAAGCTAAACCAAATCTATTAATCAATTTGATAGAAATCAGATAATGGTAAAATTACCTTGTTGTAGCATTCTCTGTTGAATACACTCATTATTACATGCTAAATCACTCGGCAAACAAGCGCATCCGTTAGAAGCTAAAGTATAATTTTAGTATCTATGCTCTTAGTATACAGAACAATTGATTACTTTGAATTAATGATCTATCGCTTTTTTCTAAAAAGATCTTGGTCTGTTTTAGTTTATCTAACTGCTCATCTAATTCTGACTTCGATGATTTGATTGCATTAGCTATCGGCTGTTGGGCAGCGTTCTTGGTGGGACTTTGGATTTTTGAACTCTGTGACTGTGGATTCTTGGACTGAGTTTGTATTGGTCGTATCGATTTTGGCATATCATCAGCTTCCTTTGATTGATTATCATCATGGTTTGGATCTTTTGCAAGTTGTTGATTCCACTGATTTCGAGGTGCTTCATGCTGAGCTTGCCAGTTTGTCAGATACGAGTAGATGAGATCTGAAGGAAGATTTCGAAGTTGATATGGATAACTCAATTGAATAGGCAAAATCGAATCCAGTTGAAGTAGGATCCAAATTATTCCTTTGAATTTCATTAAAGTTGTGACTATATACAATAAATAAAAACTCTATAATATCCCAAGATCCTGATGTGTATATATTTGTATATTTAAATCCCTCAATATATAAGATGTATAATTATATTAAAGCAATGATGGTTAAACAAATAATTCTAAAAGAACAACCAAAATCTGTTGTCTCAAATTTAATTGTTGAATATTACAAAATAAAACTTGATGCTATTTGAAATATTTGTTTAAGGATGATTTTATGATAGATTTAAGCTTTTCTCTCAAGTAATAATATCAAATCACAAGCTCTAAACAATAGTTAGTAATGCTGTATCTCTCCCGACTACCAATCCTTCTACCTATATGCAAAACCTTGATGAAAAACCTCACGTCAGCGATTATAAAGAAGGTCGAGGTTAAATTATAGAGAGAAAAGAGAATGAAGGAATAATAGTAACTCAACAGCAAATAAAACTCCGAAGCAATATAATTGAAAGAAAATTGAACAAGTTTTGTGATTTGAAGGTATTTAAATAATTGAGGAGATTCACTTGACACTTTGCTAGTCGTTTCAATGAATAAATTTATATTAAATTGAATAATTAAAACTTTTGACAGTTTTTAAATTTGTAACCATTGATTGGATCAAATCTTGATTTGAAATTGATTGATAGATCTTAATTGGCTAATATAAATTAAGTTAATTGGTCAGAGAAAAATAAAAATATTATTAAATTGATAATAATATAAAATGATGATACATTACTATCAGTTATATCTCATCGAATCCCAGTCTTAATGCTCAAACTGTCTATATTTAAACTGTTTCAATTATTTCACTAACTTCAATTTATTGATTATTTGCATTCTTATTATGATTTATTATATTTTACTCAATGATCTCAAACTTAGCAGGAAGAAAATTTTTTAATTGATATATTTTAATAGCGATATTATGTCTTCAAGAATATTCTACATCAAAAGTTAAAACTCAATATACTATTTTCACTTTAAAATATTTGTTGATATGGTAGTTGATTGCTATATGCGTTGAATATTCATTTATTCGATCCTTTCAATTAAGCAACATTCATTAAATCATTCTTTGATACATGATACTCCAATAATTATATAATCAATCGAATTAAACTATTCCAAATTTCTTTGAACGTATTTACCAAAATAAAATTCTTATTTTGTTAAGCGTATAATCGGTGTAGAATGAACTTTTATTTACATATATACCTTATCAAATAAAGAATATTTAAAATTGAATAAATTACAGGTTTTATAATAATTTTTCAAGTCTAAAATGAGGTAAAGAATTACAAATCTAATGACACAGTTACTATGAATTGAATTAATTGGATTCACATAATAATATCATGATTTTAATATAATCGGTGATGGTTTACAGAAATTATATAAATATATGCAAATCCAATATAATAAATTCAAATATTCACTAAAATTCAATTGAATTGATTTTTAGATTCTTAAAATAATTGAAAATCCTAATAAGGAAACATTTTCTTTACTAATATAATCTGATAATAATAACAATAATAATAATGAATAAATGGTTTATAAACTAAATGTTTCTTAATCAATATTTGGTTTTTAATAGAACTTAATGTATTATAAATTTATATTTCTATATTATTGAATTGAGCAAAGAGAATTTTCATTCGAATTACAATCAAATTCTGGAATTTTGAATAAAAACTGCAAATCAGCATTTTGATAACAACATACTGGTTTAAATATAGGTTTAACTAATAATATAATATCTACAATAAGTTATTCGTTTTTTATATTCTAAATTTATAACATTTAACACAAATATTTTTAAAATATTATTAGAAATTTACTTATAAAGCCCCACAATAATAACAAATTTAATCCATTTCTATATGAAAAAAAATCCCATAATCATTAACCATATTTATTACGGGAAAAAAATTAGCGTATTTTGCGACTTTGATAAAAATTTAATATTTGATTCATATTGGTATATTAAAAAATTAAAAATTCTATTCGGAATGAAATGTTAAATTACATTTTTATATTTTCCAATATTTAAATTAATTACCTAAACATTAGATATTTGGATTAATTAAATAAACTTTATAATTATCTGATCCAGCCTATTTTATATCCATAAATACACTGTAAATTATTTTGCAACCAAACATTTTAATTTTAATAGTAATATACTAATTTTAGTTAATTTAATAAATAATTTTGAATGGATTTATATATTATAAAATATTATCATTGAAGAATTAACACATAATCGAATATATTAAAGATTATCAAATAACTTTCATTGGTTTAAATGGTCAGTTTTACTGAATCAAATCAATAATTTGATAAAAATAAAAATTTTGATGATAATACTTTAAGTAGTATGTATAAAAATTTAGTATATATTTATAAATATTAATACTTAATCATCAAATATTATGAAATAATTTTACAAATGGTTAATAAACAATATACCATATGAATATAATAAATGATTGATACATTTGTGAATTGATTTGATTAGATTTGATTTTGATTGAATCAATGATAATAAATCTTATCTCATATGAACCCAAAATTTAATAAACCAATTAATTAAATCATTTAAAGGTGAAATTTTATCCCATTTGATTTTGTTAAGAGATGTGAGTTTGAACCAATCAAAAATCAGAAATCCCCAAGAGTTGTTCTATTAAATTTTTAAGATTCACAGTTTTATCACTTGTCGATTTATTATTATATAATTAAATAAGACAAAAAATCAGCATGTCGTTAGGATCAAAGATTGCCTCCAGCTTAGTAAACACCACCAGATTCACTGCTCCCAGAACTGCTGAGCAATGGCTCGCCACAACCACAAGAGTTGCCCCCAAAACTCAAGGTAAAACCCGTATCCCTAATGCTTGGGCTACTTCTGCTACCTCATCATCCAATGGGGTTATTAACAACACCAATTTCCATGGTACTCAATCCGAATCAATATTCAATTTATATTTAATTAATACAAATCAAGCTTATTAACCTCATTATTTTTTAGCCTCCTCTTCCATTTTCCTCCAACAACGCACCTTCTCTACCAATAACACCGCTTTATTGAACACCACTGATATTCCCGATTTTTCAGCTTACAAAAGAAATTCTGGCGAAGACCCCAGCCGTTCTTTCACCTATTTTATGGTCGGTACCACTGGTGTTCTCAGTGCCGCTGCCGCTAAGGCTACCGTTCAAGATTTCTTGACCAACATGGCTCCCTCCGCTGATGTTTTAGCTTTGGCTAAAGTTGAAATCGATCTCAACGCTATTCCCGAGGGTAAGAACCTTGTCATCAAGTGGAGAGGTAAGCCCGTCTTCATCCGTCACCGTACCGCCGATGAGATTGAAGAAGCCAACAGTGTTGATGTCAGCACCCTTCGCGATCCCCAAACCGATGCCGAACGTACTAAGCGCCCTGAATGGATAGTTATGTTAGGTATTTGTACTCATTTAGGTTGTGTCCCCATTGGTGAAGCTGGTGATTTCGGAGGTTGGTACTGCCCTTGTCACGGTTCTCACTACGATATCTCCGGTAGAATCAGACAAGGTCCTGCTCCTCTCAACTTGGAAGTTCCTGAATACAACTTTACCGAAGATGGTAAACTCATCATTGGTTAAATTCAGTCAACAATTATAAAATCACCTTAAACTATCCAGTTCTCAATTATCGAGTTCAAAAATCATAAGATCAATCAATTCTTTTAACAATTATAAATCTTAACTAGTTATTATTTAAATAACTCTCCAATACTCTTTACTTATTTAATAGAATTTTTATTTTTAGGTACCTTTTTTAATATGCTCAGCTTTATTTAATCAAGATTTTGGATCTTGAAAACTTATAGATCTAACCTCATCTTTTTATTATATGTTCTCGATTTAAAATTTGAATTGTACCAGTACTTATACAAGGTCTCTCGACCTTGAATTTACATTTGATTTTTTAATTACCTCATACTTCCTAAATTATTTTATCTAGCGCTATCACATTTACATATTAATTTATTAGCATTCATCAATTCCACAATATTTACAAACTATTGCATTGTTTTTTGATTTCATCTCTCTTTAATGTTATCTACCCTTAACTTCCTTAACTCACAGTTTTATTAATACTAATTATTATCAATGATATATGAGTTTAATGCTTATTCTTTTTATTCAAAACTCTCCAATTTTTAAATTTAGAAACTTATCGCACATAATTATATTGCATTTATCATATTTTAAAAAAATTGAACAGAACAATAATTAGATATTATTATTATTATTACTATTACTATTATTATTGAATTATTATTTATTTCAGCATAGATAGTTTTATAAAATCAATTAAATTTAATATATATATGTCGTTTTTATTTAGTAAAAAAAATATTCAATTCATAAAAAATTGAATGTTTTGATAATAAAACAATTTTACTCCTCCAGTCTTCAATGAATATTTGTAATACATTTTGTAATTAATTTCTTCCATCTCATAAAGTCCTTGAAGGTAATTATACTATTATATATACATTATTATATTTAAAATTGAAATTTAATATCATATTTAAAACATCAGAAATTTAGGAGGATTTATATTTACTCCGGGAAATTTCGGAAATGTTGATAAATTTCAAATACCAAATTTTGAAATAATATTCAATCATTTCAACTATTACAACTTGAGAGTATATTCATAATTAGATTATTTAAAAGTAATCTAAAAGTTACTTTAGATAACTACCGATTCTTATAAATAGTTTTTTCCTTTGAAATGATATCCATATTTTTTTGACAATTTATCAATTGAATTGTTTTAAATATTTAAAATTACTCAAATATAAGGATCCAGATTTTTGAACTCATTTTACTATTTTAGTATTAAATTATATGTAGTGCATATATATTTTTTTATAATTGTATATGTATAATAAAATGATAATTTTTTATTTGGTAATTGTTAATTTTAAATAAATTAAAATCTTTGAATATTGAAAATTATTAATGATAAAATATTATTTTGGAATTGATAATCTTATTTAACTAAATATTTATAAAATATTGTTTTTTTAATTAAAAGACATATTCGAATTAATCACAAAAATTCAAAAAGTATACTTAATCTAATAAATATATAGTTTTGATTGGAAAAATAAATTTTACTTGGGTAAATTTATTTGAAATTGATTGAAATATTATAAAAAATATTTATAACTTTATAAAAATAAAAATAAATTAAATATAATAATTAAGATTAATTTTTATTAATTCCACTGAACTAATCATACTTCTCACTCATTACCATCAACACCAGACTAGACCATCCCGTAAAAGGTTTGGACCTCAATCCCTTACCACTCTCATCGGAGTACTGCTCCCATACCAAATTCGTACTCTTGAAACTATCCCCGAGTGTCTTTATCAAATTGGTGCGAAGTTCTTTGTAGACTCTTTCAAGTTCTTCGGAGTGATCGGAAGGTTGGGATTTGTAGTGATGGAGAGCGCGAATGACGAGGTAATTGATATTGAACCAAATGTTACCGCGCCAATAGTCCTCTCCGGTATGGTAATAGGCCGAAGATTTGGAAAGACTTCGAATGCCGTGAGGGGACCACAAATGGTCAGGGGAGGTGATGACGGAGAGGGTTTTGGCGAATTCTGGGGATTTGACGTCAAGGAGTTGGAGTGCGAATGGTAAGATTGTAGGGTATCCAATATGACATTCGCGTTGGACTGGCAAGGAGGAAGTATTGTAGTCTTCCTCCTCTTCTTCGTCATCATCGGGAGTTGGAATATCGTTGACGCCAATATCGCAGTGAATTCCGTGATCACTGTCAAAAAATACATGTTCAAGATTAGACAGAATATCGGTGCGGTGCTTCTGGTACATTTCACGACCTTCAGAATCTTCGACAATTTCTGCGATTTGTTCCATAACTCCAGCCATGAAACCTATCCAAGCTGTCAAATCGGAGTGGAGTTCCTGGTCATGGACTTCAGGTCTTGGGAAATCGTCAAAGCCGGAGGGTAATGTATGATTCTTTTGACGTCCTCGCCACCTGTAAACTTCCGCATTGGCCTTAGGGAATTCTTTGGGCACAATACCTCTTTGGGTTGTTCTGTACCAATTGTAGTTCTTCTTGAGTTTATTTTCGTAAAGCTGTTTGAGCCAGTGTAATCCCATTTCGTAATCTTCCAAATGACTCTCAGTTAATTCAGAATCGTCCAAAGAGTCGTGGTGATGGCCTGAAGTGTGAACATGCTTCTTGCGAGTTTTGTGGGGATCCAAATCGTGGTCAAATTCGTCAACGGTTACATGTTCAACTGGTTTATGCTTAAGAACTTTGAGTTTTTTAGCCAACTTTTCAATAAAGAGATAGAGGGTGGGTGGATTTGCAAATTCCGGGTTTTGAACTTGGAATTCTCTAGGAACCTAATTCAAAAGGTTAATTTCTTAGATATAATAAGAATAAATATAATAAATACTCTAGATCTAGCTTCGTCACCCAAAATTTGTTCGCGAGGGATCCAACCACTGTCAGTCATCGAGTTAAACCAACTGTTAACGATACTAATACTGAGCTCCAAATCCCATTCCGATACGAGTAGTTGGTGGAAGCCTTCGTCCCAAAGGAACCCACGGGGGAAGAAGGTCCTGGATGGAACAGCAGTAAACAAGGAGTAGGCATCAGTAAAATCAAAATCGTTGTCGGTATTGTCTTTAGACTTCATGGGTTCTTCAACTTCGTCGTCGTCCCATTCCAATTCGTCGTCTGAGTCATTGGATTTCAGGTTGGCTCCCTTCACTACCATACTATCGCCTTCAAAATAGCTACAATAGTGAATCAATATATGCCAATAGCAGAATAATAAACTCAACTTACCCAACCCCTCCCAGCATATTACTCAAAGCGAATTTACCCAACCTAATTTCATTCTTGGACAATTTCTTGGACTCCAAATTGAATTTCTTATCAAATTTCTGATCGAATTTTTTCTTCAAAATAGGAATTAATTTATTCATTTCGTGTTCTATAAAATTTAGTCGTTTGAAGTTAATTCGATTGGGGAAATTTACCATCTAAACTCTTATGCTGATTGGTATCTTCGTTAAAAATTACATCAATCTAATTCTCCCACATCAGCACGCAGTCAGTAACAAAGTGCTGAAAATTTACCTCAAAATTTCCTTTCAAGATCTTTTGCACGACGAAAAGGTTAGCGCCTGGCATTTTCACATTCTCCATTTGGAAGAGATAATTCATATTGGGAAAATTTAAAGCACCCGTCTGCATCAAAGGAACCAAAGGCCGGAACTTTTCTTGGGCATTTTCTACGATGTGATTCATGACGAAGTCTACAAATTAGTTAAATGATCGTGAATTATTTTTTAAGTTTTTACCTTTAACTCTCCAAATATAATTTTCTGGAACTTTAAGTCCCAATATGTTTGAGGTAGAAATTTCTGATGGTGAAATTTTGGGAGGTAAATTGTCGTGATTGAGTTGGTCATAAGTGTGACCTTTGTAAATTGTTATTAAATATGAATATATATGGTCTTCGTTAATATTTACCTCCTTTAACTAAGATTTTAAATTTGCCAAGTTCATGGGATTGTCCCTCAAATTGGATACTATCATCATCAGCTTCAGTCTAAGCAAATGAAGTCAATAGTTGAATATATAATCTGAGGTATTAGTATATAATTAATACTCACATTATCATCTTTGGATTTTTCAACTTTCTCCTCTTCCTCATCCTCCTCCTCAGCATCTTGATCATCTCCATTGGTAGTTGGTAAATGGTAAATTTCACCATTTCCAAGCATGCCAAAGTAATAGTATAGTGATAATTGAGCATCCTCTAACTCTCAGTGATTAGTAATAGTCTAAACAATAGATGATAAGCTCACCTTTTGGATCAATGACTTCCCCAGAGATTTTGACACCCCAATCGCCACCTAAACATAGTTAGCAATTAATCAAATCAATCAATAAAATGAAACTTACCATGCTTGCCAAATCCACTCTTAACAAACTGAGTTCTAATCCTATAATTCGTCTCCACATCCTCAATAACCTGCTCACCAAAATTCCTAGCATCATGAACGAGGTATCCATTCTTCTTGAAATTTTCCCACTCTTCACAGTTGTGTCTCAATTCTAATCCTCTATGAGAACATATTCATTATCAATGGAATAAACTTACTATCGCTCAATTCCAAACTGTTTAAACTCTGCCACATTAGACCAGTCATGAGTGTATCTTTGGACCTGGTGCGAGTCCCAAAGAATAAGTTGGGACGATAAGTACCCCAAAATAGGGTGGAATTTTGAATTTGGTCATTCTGAACCGAACGGACTTGTACTGGTACAGGTTCTAACCCTCTGACGGGGTTTATGATGATTAGTTGAGATAAAGTTGCTATTATCATCAGTAATCCAAACTGAATAAAATTATGAATAATAGGATAAGAAAAATTTTATTTTAATAATACCTTTTAATTTTTTAATAATATTAATTTAATTAAACTTATTATTATTATTATTGTTAGAATTTTTAAATATTATTCAATTTTGAAATATAATAATAATAATAATAATAATAATAATTTTTTATATTTTATTTAATATTTTAAAATAAAAATTCAAGTCACATTTAAAATTTATGGGATAAAATTAATGTGTTTGATTATAATTATTGGTCAATTAATTAAATTACAATTTATGATATAAGAAAATAATTTATTATTGAAAAAGAATGAATATATATATATATATATATTTGATAACAACTTCAAAAAATATTTGATTTATTATTAAAAACAATTATAGAGATGAAGAATTAAATTTAAAATTTTTGTTTGCTTTGTTTTTTGGTAATTTCATAATGTTACCAAAGAATGATGAAATTTATTAAAAGTTAATTATAGTTTACAAATAATAAAATCAATTTTAAACTTAATTGATTAAGTATATAATATAAAAAAATTAATAATTATAAATATTAATTGTTATATTTTTTAATTACAAACAATTAAAATTATTAAGTGAAAAAAAGGATATTCAATCAAGATGATGTTATCCAATTAAAGAGTTTTCTAATAAATGATACAATATTAAGTAGAATTACTTTAACTTTTTTAAGTATTTTTCGATTAAATAGTTCAATTAATGGTACTTAAAAATGAATCAATTTTTAATAATTCAAAAAATACACTAATAATAATCATGTAATGGTTAGTTATTTTTTATTTTAACATTTATAAATTTAATTCAAGTTTTATAATAATTTAACATACTTTTATTCAATTTCAACAATCAAAAATTATTTAGCTTTCAATTGGTTCAATTTATCAAACCAATGATCATCAATAAAGAAATCATACTTAAATTCTTTACTTCCTGGTACGCATGCATATTTGTCAATATCTTTATGGCCATTCTCTCTCAATAAAATTTCGTCAATACAGAAATTACCACTATGAAATATTTAGTAAATAATAAGAGTATAGTTGATTAAAATTACGTGAATTCGGTACTCTTCTTTGTTAGGATTTCGTATGCGGCATCTGCCATAATTTCTGGTTTTCTAAATTTCGAATTAAGTTGATAAATATGACTGAAATTGGGAATTGCTTACCTGCACAACTGTTGTTGATTGACATCATCGCCTATAATAATAATTCAATTATTAAAATCTTATATACAAAACTATAATATAATTCAATCATTACCAATTGCTTGCAACGCTGCAGTATAAATCAAAGTTAAAGGCCACAGAGCGTTGACAGCAATACGATCCTTTCGAAATTCTTCGCTCATACCTAGTACATTCATGGACATACCCATTCTAATTTAGTTATTAGTCAATAAATTCAAAATTTAAAATAAAAAAATATACTTTGAAATAGTGTATGCTACATGATCCCTATACCATTTGGGATCAAAACTTAGGGGTGGACTCATAGTCAAAATATGAGGATTGTCAGCTTTTTTAAGGTGGGGAATAGCATATTTGGACACTAGCCAAGTTCCTCTGGTGTTAATAGACTGCATTAAATCATACCTTTTCAAGGGCGTATCAATTGTATTCGTCAAACTAATCGCACTAGCTGACCCCCACAATTATTAATCGTTCTACAAAAGTTTAAAAAATATTTACCATTATTAATCAATATATCAATCCCCTTAAATTTTTCAACAGTTTTTTGAATTGCTTCATTCACTTGAGCTTCATCCCTAATATCACAAATAATTGGGAGTGCTTTGCCTCCAGCTTTTTCAATTTCTTCGGCAGCTGTATAGATTGTACCAGGTAACTTGAATCGAATTAGAATTGGAAATTATGTGAAATGATAAATGTACCTTAGGGTGAGGTTCAGCAGTCTTAGCAGCTACTGCAATATTTGCACCGTCCCTAGCAGCTCTTAGGGCGATAGCTAATCCAATACCTCTAACTAATTATTTAATATCTATCAGTTGAATAGAATTTGTGAGTTACCTGGAACCTCCCGATACGAATATAGTTTTCCCTTTCAATACCATTATTTTTTTGGACAATTATTAAAAATATAAGAATTAGATTATTTATTTTGTGATTAAAAAAAGTATTAAATACTTCAATTGAATTATTTTATTTTATTTTTAAATGTTTAATACAAAATTGAAGATCTTTAATTTAAATATGTGAATTATATCAGTGACGTCAAATTGGAAATTTGTCACGTGAATTTTTAAAACATACCCGAAAATTTGGAAAAATTAAGATAAAATTGGGTGGAGAGATAGATATATGGCATTAAATAAATGGATTTAATAGTTTTGTTATTAGAATGCTTTATCAAATTATTATTATTATTATTATTGTTATACTAAGAGTGTAGGATTATAATGGACTGCCTTCAGAATACTTTTTCAATTCCTCTGAAATGCGGTGTAATTTTGTATATATGAATTTAACAATTAATTTTAAATAGTTATGAAATTGATTGTAGTATAAAATTAAATTTTTGAAATTATAAAATTATTATTAAATTCACTCAATTTATAGTGATAATTGAACATTGATAACTTTACTCTCTCAGAGACAAGCTTGGTCAAATATAATGATAATATTTTTTAACCATTAAAACCAAAATCAGATTATTTGTAGATCTAATCACTGATATATCCAAATCATATTCAATATTAACATTATAAGTGTTAAATCTGCGATAAAATACTAATAAATTTAATTACGAGATTCTTTCAATGTTTAATTTTACATTCAAATTCATTCTTTTATTTTACTATCTAAAATATTTTAAAACAAATAATTCAAGTTGTTTACAATGCTATATAAAAATTAAAAATATTTAAATATATTGATTAATAAATTTGTAATTAGGGATATAGTTATGTAATTTCAAATATTTAATTGAAAAAATTGATAATTTAATTTGTAATTGAACTATATTGCTATTCAATTTATTTTAAAAATAAGTGTTTTTCTAATCATTACCACTAATTGATTATGATTATTTATATAATATTTTAACATTTTAAATATTCATTTAAAGTAAAATTGCTATTGAAATTTGGAGTTTAATTCAATAATATCAAATAAATCTTAAACTATTAATTATAATATATATCAATTAACTGGGTTATTTATATGCTAAATCTACTAATTTTAATTAAACACCTTGAATATATTATTATTTGAATAATTTTTATATTATCAATAATCAAAATTCGATGATAACTAATTAATAATTTAAGTTGATAATATCATTTCATTCGTTTATTTTTTGAAGCATTAGTTAATACTGTTATACAGAAATATATCTATAAATAATTGTCCAAAATATTATTTCAAATAATTTGTCATAATAATCATATGAACAATAATTTTGATTCAAGTATCTATTATTATAATAGTAAATTACTAGCTACTATCAATTATTATTTGAAATAATTCCCAAGTCATAAATTTTTAATAAATTTTTTATAATTGAATTCTTACTTGAAAAAAAAATAAATTTAATAAAAAAATTTTTTTTATTAATAAATTAAATTGATTTAAAAAATAATTATAAAACTAATTCCAAAAAAAATCTAAAAACTTATTAAATTCCTATAATTGTAAAGATTAAATAATACTTTTTTAAAATTTCATTAAAAGTAATTATAATAATTCAACTGTTTTTGATTGTAATTTACATGGTAAAATTATCGGGTGAAGTACTAGTCATGAGATTTGGCTAGTTTGGTAAATCACATGTTGATTAACTTTAAGTACCGACATATCTAAAATATTGATTTTCAAAATTTAATATGTGTGATTCAGAAACATGGTTAGGTTAAGTTATTTCATTGTATAATGATATTTTAATAACAATTAAATATCTCCTAAGCTATTATTATCATTATTACCCTGAGGACTAAAATAAAGACTCAAAACAACACCTAATAGTTGATTATTCATTAATATTGTAATTTCAATACAAAATCCCAGTATTAAAATTTTTAATGATCAATGAGTAATATAAATTACACTTCGAATTTCATATGATACTAAAGTGGATATTTTTTCCAAGGGATTGGTTAACTAGTGAATTAATGAAGAAGCATGAATATAACATTATACTTTTTTTATTAATCAATTTCGAAATATTAAAATTTTAAATTTTTCTATTATTTTAATTATTAATATGTCATTAAAGGGTAAAACCTTATTCGTATCAGGAGCTTCTAGGTAAAATTTTTCAATGAATAAACTTATATTAATTGATATTTAATATTCATTATTTAGAGGCATCGGCCTCGCTATCGCTTTGAGAGCTGCTAAAGATGGTGCTAATGTTGCTGTTGCTGCAAAGACTGCAGAACCTCATTCCAAAGTAATTTTTATTGAAATATTAAATTATCAAATTATTAATTTTGAATTCAGTTACCTGGTACTATTTACACAGCTGCTAGGGAAATTGAACAAGCTGGAGGTAAAGCACTCCCAATTATTTGTGATATTAGGGACGAAGCTCAAGTTAAGGCTGCTATTCAAAAAACTGTTGAGACTTTCGGTGGTATTGATATTGTTATTAACAATGGTAAATAAATCAAATTTGGTAAATAATGAAAAACTAACCCCGATTCGAATCATAGCTAGCGCTATCAATATTACTGGTACACTCGATACCTCCGTGAAAAAGTACGATTTAATGCAGTCCATTAACACCAGAGGTACTTGGCTCGTTTCCAAATATGCTATCCCTCACCTTAAAAAATCTTCAAATCCTCATATTTTGACTATGAGTCCTCCTCTCAGTCATGATCCAAAATGGTATAAAGATCACGTTGCATATACTATTTCAAAGTGAATGATGTATGATTAAATTGTGAGTTATATAGCTAATATTATAACTAGAATGGGTATGTCCATGAATGTACTCGGTATGAGTGAAGAACTCAAAAATGACGGCATCGCGGTTAATGCTTTGTGGCCATTGACATTGATTTATACTGCAGCGTTACAAGCAATTGGTAAGTATTATTAATCCCTATTACATTATAAATGAATTCTTGATAATTAATGATTTTTTTAGGTGGAGGAGTCAATCAACAAAAATTATGCAGGTAATTATTAATATAATATATATATTAGTCAGTATGAATGTAATACTATAATTACATTAATAGAAAACCTGAAATTATGGCAGATGCCGCCCATGCTATTTTAACTAAGAAAAGTACCGAGTTCACGTAATATTTTATAAACTAAAAATAGATTTAATGTGTATATTTACTAACAACTTAATAGTGGCAATTTCTGTATCGACGAAATTATACTTAGAGAAAATGGCCAAACTGATTTTAGTCAGTACGCCTGCATCCCTGGCACTAAGGAATTTGGTTACGACGGTTTTATAGATGATATTTACTTCCAAAAGTTGAACAAATTGAAAGCCCGTTTGTAATCTTGTGAATGTTTTTTATTTGGATTATAATTAATTTTAATTATATTATTAATTCCACACAATTTGAAAAAATTTTTTACATTAAATATAAATTATTCCATTGTTAAAAATAGTTAAAATAACATATAAAATCAATACTACTATAAAATTTAGTTATCTATCTGTATATATTTTGTAATATGAATCTGACTTTATATTGATTATTAAATACATTGTAATCATTCAGATATTTATTAATATTAAATGTATTTAATCTAAAGTGTGTTAAGTATTATCAGTCAATTTACTGTTTGAAAATATGATAAGTTCAAACTTTCTATAAAGTGTTTTTAATCTTGTTAATTAACCTCTAATATTGATTAATATTATTAATCATTTAATAATTTAATAAATTTTATACTTAAAAAATAATAATAATAAAAATAATTTATTATTGTATCAAAAATATTAAATTAATTTTAAAATTATTTAATTTTTTAAAAAAAAATATATAATTATTATTAAAATTATAATTTTAATAATTAGATAATTATCAGTTATGAAATATATATATATATATATAATGAAATGTAATAATGAAATATAATAGTATTTAATTATTTATTAATAAATAATTAAAATCAATTTTTTCATCAATTCAATTAATATATAAATATGATAAATTAATGAATATTGAATAAAAGTTAATATACGCTAAAATATTTGAATTTAATTATTAAATTAAAAAATTAACTGTAAAAAGTAAAAAATTAATTTATTAATTTTTTTTGATTATTTAAAACATAATAATTATTATAATTATTATAATAATTATTATTAATTAATTTTAAAATTTATCAACTTTTAATAATCATTATATTCAACAATTTATGCGTATATAATGAAATTTTACATAATATATCTAAATTCAAGTAAAAGGTGTTATATTAATAATAAAAAAATAAAATATTCTATAATTTATATTTTGATTTAAAGTGATTTTAATCAAAATTAATTAACACAATTAAATTATTAATATATCCTATTTAATATTTTGAAGGATATCTAATATAATATCGAATGACTGTTTAATTCAAATGTAGGTAAAATTTTCGGGTTAAAAAAAAATATTAAAATACTTCAACTAATTTAGTATATCACATGTTAAAGTACGGAAAATTAATTTAAATAAAACCCAAAATTTCATATGATTATTTTAACAATAATAAATTTCAAAGAATAAAGAGCATTAAATTAGAGTGACCTCATAGTATTTAAACGATGATTTCTTTACTATATCTTAATTATTCTGTTAAATTTTAATTGTTAAAATGTCATTAAAAGGAAAAACTTTATTCATCTCAGGAGCTTCTAGGTACTATCAAATTTACAAAATTTTATTCACTTAATATTCAATAATCAATATTTAGAGGCATCGGTCTCGCTATCGCTTTGAGAGCTGCTAAAGATGGTGCTAATGTTGCTGTTGCTGCAAAGACTGCAGAACCTCATTCCAAAGTAATTTTTATTGAAATATTAAATTATCAAATTATTAATTTTGAATTCAGTTACCTGGTACTATTTACACAGCTGCTAGGGAAATTGAACAAGCTGGAGGTAAAGCACTCCCAATTATTTGTGATATTAGGGACGAAGCTCAAGTTAAGGCTGCTATTCAAAAGACTGTTGAGACCTTTGGTGGTATTGATATTCTTGTTAACAATGGTATTTACTCAATTTATCATTATCAAGATAAGAAAAATTTATTCAAAATAAAATATAGCTAGTGCCATCAGTCTGACAGATACGACTGATACTCCATTGAAAAAGTACGATTTAATGCAGTCCATTAACACCAGAGGTACTTGGCTCGTTTCCAAATATGCTATCCCTCACCTTAAAAAATCTTCAAATCCTCATATTTTGACTATGAGTCCTCCTCTCAGTCATGATCCAAAATGGTATAAAGATCACGTTGCATATACTATTTCAAAGTGAATGATGTATGATTAAATTGTGAGTTATATAGCTAATATTATAACTAGAATGGGTATGTCCATGAATGTACTCGGTATGAGTGAAGAACTCAGAGGTGATCGTATTGCTGTAAATGCCTTGTGGCCATTGACAATTATTTACACTGCAGCGTTACAGGCTATTGGTAAGTTTTAAACATTCACATATATATCAAATATTTTCACTTATCATAATTTAATTTTAATAGGTGATGGAATTAACCAACAAGCAATGTGCAGGTAATCCCATATTTCCATTTTCATCTTGATACATTTTCTAATTTCTAAATATTAGAAAACCTGACATTATGGCTGATGCTGCTCACGCTATCTTAACCAAGAAGAGTACAGAATTCACGTAATTCAAATTCTAACAATTAACCAATCTAATACTAACAATTTTTTCAATAGTGGCAACTTCTGTATCGATGAAATCGTACTTAGAGAGAATGGTGTGACAGATTTCGATAAGTACGCCTGTATTCCCGGCACTACGGAATTCGGACACGATCTTTTCATTGATGATATCTACTTTGAAAGATTGAACAAATTGAAAGCTCATTTGTAACTTCCATAATACTAAGTTTTTTATTTGATTTTGATTTGAAATTAATTTACGAATAAAAATTTATAAAGTGTTATAAATTAAATACTAATAATTTTAAAATATTATTTTTATATAAAAATATTTAATTCAAATAGTAAATCAAACTATTCATTAAATTCTTAATCAATAATAATAATAATAACCATATTTAGTAATAATTTCTGTTAATTATTCAATTTTTTATGAAATAACTTAATTTGAATCTAAAATTATATAAATATAGTTAATTATTAATTAATTTTTAGAAAAAAAATTTAAATTTGATTTAAAGAGTTAATTTAATACAATATATATATATATATATTGTATTAAATTAATTATTAACTATTAAATGACCTCCAATTTTATATCTCATTTAATTTTATAAATAATAATATTTTAATTAATATTAATATTAAAATTAAAATATTTTTTTAAAAAAAATTTTATTATTAAATTTTAAAATTATATTTTAAAATATTTAATATAATTATAGTATTTAATATTTTGTAATTATTTAAAATACTATTTTTTTTTAAAATTTAATAATACTTGTGTAAATTAAATTTTAAAAGAATAATGATTTTAAATCATAGTTATAACCTATATATATTCTATTACCAATAGAATTATAATATATTTTTGGTTTGAGTTGATTAAGATAGATTATTTCAACAATAAGAATCTATGAAAACTTTGATATATATTAATAATTGGACTTAAGAAATATTAAAATATAGATTTACAGTCTAAAAAGGCTACTTTAGCTAAAGGTCATTATAAATAAATAGATATTTGATGAATTATATTTTAGCCAATTATATTTAATAATAAAATAGTTTATGTTAATTTTAGTCAAATACTTAAAACATTTTCAATACTCACATATAGTAAATAAATAAAAAAATTATAATTTGTTTATTAAGCAAATAAATTATATAAAATTAGATTGATTTTAGTATATTACTAATTAATTTTTTAATATTTAATCTTTGTTTAAAATAGCAAAAGAAAAAAATATTTATTATTTTGTTATTATAAACTGACATGTCTTCTTTATTTAGATGATAAATATTATGGAATAATTTTAATTATACAATTGTGAAATGTATTAAATATATTAAATATATGACTAAAAATTTTTGGAAGTATAATTCAATGATTCCAATATCCAATAACCATAATCATATATTTTTCTAATTACAAGTCCTTATTTGAAGTTTGAACTTATCAATACTGTATTAAAAATTTCAAAAATTTGTTAATATTTTCAGTATTTAAGTTTTAATTAAATGGGAGTGAAATTAGAATATATATCATTTTTAAGTGAATAGCATTTATAAATCCATTATTATAATTTTTGAGTATGAATAATACTCTTATAGTTATAGTTTGATATATAAAATCCAATTCACCATATTTAATTATTAAAAAATATCATATTCATATTAAATTATATATCTTCCAGAATATACTATTTCAAAGAGCTATGCTTCTCTCGAGTATATTTTCAATTTAGAAATATAAAATTTTTAATTGATTTTATATTAAAATGACGTATTCGTTTGATATTTAATTAACCTTTAACAATGAATGAACTCAATATCAGCCTATTAATTTAATGAGAAATACCTAATGATTCACTTTATTAACTTTCAAAATTTGATACAGGGTGTAGATTGTATATAATTTTATCATAAATTATTAAAAAATTTCAAAACTTGTAAGTATATGTACATGTTTAAGTAAAATAATTATAAATATGAGAATAGTAAAAAAAATTTTCTGATATTTAAAGAATTATTTCTCATTATATATTTATAAATAAACCAAACAGGATAAAGGATTCATGTTATTGAATAATGGATCATGACCATGAGATTATGCAAGTGGACAGATTAAAATTTTGAAATTTAATGATCAAATTAATAGTATTTAATACTCATGAAATATATGACTTAATTATTCACTCATGTTAAAAAATTGATATATGTAATTACTCTGAAACATAGTTATTATAATATTATTAATACAAAATATAGTTGATTTTTATATATATTCATCCAATATTTAATTATATTATATGTTAGCCATTGTACATTAACACAAATGATATTCGATTATTACTTGATATAAAGTTAAAATGAATAGTTCAAATTTGTGCAATTTTAAATTTATTTTAGTTGTATTGATTTATAAAATAACCAAACATCATAAATATTTTTTAATAACTAGTTCAATTCACTGTTTTTCATTACTAGATCATGTTAATTTGATTTTGTGCAGTTTTTTTCCTTAAACAATTATGATTTCACTCAAGATAGATATGTATAACTCAAACTAATTTTGGAGTATTGAAAAAATCTAATAATCTTATAAATGACACTAAATACAATGATGTAATCGTTTTGATAATACCCGATTATTCTTGTGATATAATTATGTTTAATATCAATATCAATATAATGTCAATGACGTTTCGATTTAACATTTAACAAACAATTTGGATGAATACAAAAATGATAAAAATTTGTAAATCAAGAGAGGTCCTTAGAAAGTAAATATATGAGCTATATGCATTGATTAGTATACAATTTTTCAAAAAATCAATATAACAATCAGTTGAATGAGATCAACTAATTTCAACTTCAAATAGGAATTTTTTTAAAGCTATTATAAGTCAATTTAACTATATTGTTATATTACAGCTATTTTTTTCAATGATCAAATTATGACAACTTCATGACTAATCAAAAAATATTATTTTTCTTATTAAAAATTTTTTTCCGTTATATAGAATTATTGGATAATAATTAATCAAAAATTTACCTGAATTTATATGCTATATTAACAAAATTGGAAATATTCATCATATATCTGATCACTTCAAACCGATTAGTAAAATCAAATCTGGTAAATGCTACATAAAATGATAAAAACGAACATTAACAATGTAACTATAGATCATTACTTTCATTGCTAACCACATAGATTTCAACCGTATTAAAGGTTTAATATTCACAAATGATTGGTTCAATCTAATAATACTAATGATCCTGTGTCAAATTAATCAATGCAAGGAGATTCAACCAAAAAAATCGCAAAAATATCAGTAATCAATTACGCCTAAAAATATTAAAATCCATTTCAAGATTTATGATAAATTTCAATTGTATAAAAAAATTTACACTTTAATTTAATCTAAAATTAATATTTAATTTATTCACTCTCTTATTTTATTAATTACTGTTAAAAAAAATTTAATATTTTAAAAATTAATATATAGATAAAAAAAATTATAGTTTTTTAATAGTTAATTAGATATATATATATATATATATTCAATTATAAATATTTATATAAATATTATCAAAAAATTTTTTTAAATGATGACGGACAGATCTAAATTTAAAAGTCCTAGCATGTCAGTTAAGTCCAGAATGGAAATATTTGAAAATTTAAAAAATAAAAGTGGTAAAAGTGAGAAAGATGTTACAACATCACCGCCTCCTTTTAGAAGTAAGAGGAATTCTTTAACCGGTAGTATTCCTCCAAAGGAACCTGAAAGTAAAATGGAATTCGCACCGAGGAGGAATCGATTTTCTATGCAAGGTGAATTATGTTATAGATATCTAATATCAAGATTATCAACGTAATTTATATTTTAGCTTTAGGCCAAGTGGTTAGAGAAAAAGAATATGTTAAATTAGATAATTCTGTTAAAGGTATTCAGTTTTCATAACTCTATTTGATTGTTTTATTCATTATGATAATTTTAGATATAAATGGTTCATTACAAAAGAAATCAAATGGTAAGCCCTCAACACTCCAAACTTCTGAAGGCTTTAAAGATACAACGACGCAATTGTCAACTCCCGTACCACCTCCCAGAAGTCCCAGAAGATTTTCTAGGGGTAGTCACAAATCCAACAAGGATTCAGATTTGAATTCACAAGCTGAAGACTTGTCTATGATTTCTCAAGAAACGGCGTTACAACACTCTCAAAAAGAGCCTTTAGGATTAATTCAAGAGTCTCAGGATCTTGAAGAAAGTGAAGATTCTGAAATTATTCAAAGTCCTAGCACTGGAATTAAGGTTCAACCAATGATGCTTGATTTCGGTGAACCCGCAGCAGATGGTCATGAAAAGACAGTTGAAGAAATTATTTCTGAATCTATTGATGGTCACCACGATAAAAATGTGAAATCTAATAATCAAATTAAGGAGGATGACAATTTAAAAAATACACAAGAAGTTTCTGTCAATAGTACCAAAATTGAAGATTTACCAAAAGATACTGAAGATCTTACTGAGTCTGATGAAAAAACAGATGAGTTACCAGATTCAAAAGAGGATAAAAGTGAAATAATAGGTGATAATATTAAAGGAACAATCACACAATCTCATCAAGAAAGTTTAACTGAAATGCCAATAATTGATCAATCCGAAGCAGAGGATAAAAGTCTAGTTGGTAATACCACGGAAAACGTGAATTCTGCTTCAAAATTAGATGAGCCTTCAGTTGTTAGCGAAAGTGATATTAAGGACGAAAAAGTTAAGTCTAGGGCTGCTGGAAATGAACAGCCTGAATTTGTTGCTGCAGGTCCTATTGCTTGGTCTGAATCAGATCACAAGGCTGCCAAAGTAATAGATTCAACTGAAGCTGAGCAAGAATCTATGACAGACACAATCGGCTCAACTAAATTCGAGGATAAATCAATTTTAGACGAAAAATCAACTGATGAAGTAATTGAGGAAACTGATAGAACTTATTCAAAGGCTCAAGATCAAAGTGAGCCTATTCCTCAAGTCGAGATTTTTGAAGAAGGTTCAGAAGAGCCTAAGCCTTCGCCCCAGTTGATTATTTCTGGATTATCTCCTCATCAAGATGATGAATATATCGAAAGCCCCGTTGAATTCAAACAAACTTCTAAAGCTCAATATTCCTTTGACACCGAAAATGAAGATGAAGAAGACGACGATGGTCTCGAATCAAAATCCTCTGGGGCATTATTGTCTAATTATATCAATATTCATACTGAAACTAACCCTGGCGAAATTTCAATTTTGGATATTGATGGATCCGAGACAGGCGGCCCACTTTTCGAAATCTCTAGCTCATCAGCCCAAAATATTGTTATATCTGATAGTGAAGATGAGGAATATAATACCAATATGAGTAGTCCCATGTATGACAAATTTGATTTTGATGAAGGTGAATCCAATTATCAAAATCTCAATCAAAGCATTCACGTTCCATCTGGCATTAATGACAATAATGAAACACCTTCAAAAGATATCCAGAGTGTTTCAAGGCAAACTTTTGATTCAAGATCCAATTTTGACACTGAATCTGCTGCGGATGCAGATATTGAACTCGATTTGACTAATGAGCATTCTGTATCATCATTAGAAGGTCACTACAAGGAAGACCTTACCGGTCACGCCACTCGTCCATCATTTTCTTTAAAAAATACTTCACCAATCCGTCAACAAAGCATGGGCGACTCAATTGACAAGACTGTAGCTGACTCCAATTTGGATATCCATCTTCCTACTTCTGGACTAGATTTGAATTCGCATATCCAAATTGGTGGAGGTATTTCAGAATTGCCATCTCTTCAATATGAGAATACGGGTCCAATCTTGGCTGAACGTCCCACTGAATTAATTTCATCTAAGCATCACCAAAATGATATTACTATGGATAGTGTCATATTGGAAAATACTGTAGAAGATCCTAATGATGAATCACAAATTGGTACAACTAATGGCAAGTTGAATGATGCTGAAGAAAAAGATATCGAAAATGAAGAAGCTGAAGATACTGCAAATGATGCTGAACAATCCGAATCTGAAGTAGATATTGCATCACAAGCTTTAGACTCTAACACCAAAACCGAATCTCTTGCTGATGAGAATAGTGCTGTCAAATCTAGGGATATGTTAGTCGATAGCAACGAAGCTAAATCGAATGTGAAGGACGAAGTCTCTGAAGATACCACTGCGGCAGTTAATTTTAGTGACATTACAATCCCAAATACAACTTCACAATCTTCTGATGATACTGTCAATCCTGCTCATGTCAAACTTCCAGATTCTATAATTTTAGAAAATGGAATTCCTTCCGAATCTGAAGATAAAGAACTTGACGAAATTCAAGATTCTGATAATAACTTTGCTACACCTATAGCTGAATTAGATAATCCAGTTGAGCAATTGATTGATGATAAAGCTCAATTGTCATTGGAAGATAGTCAACAATTAAATTTCGAAGCAGTTGATGACGGTAGTGAACGGTTTGTAGATGCAGCCTCTGAAATTGAAACTAGTAATGAGCTTAAAGATGAAATTACAGAAGCACAAGAACTCAAAGAAACTTCATATCATGCTGAAGTAGTTAATCACTCAGAATCCGAATTAAAGGATCAAATTGCTGGAAACTCTGATGATGCGCTCGAACCATCTGTTGAATTAGCCAAATCCCGATCCATGTCATCTACCGACGACGATCATTCCATACCAGAACCTGACCACGAGGTTACCCAAGAATGGACACAGACTCAGCCTGCTAGCTTTATGCAACGTTATTTCGTCAATGAAGACTCCGAAGATCCATCTTCAATCTCTACCGAACGCACCCTCGATCTTTCTTATTATAAGGATGAAGATATGGATTCGGTTACTCCCAAACCTTCAACTATTTTGAGGGATGAAATTATATCTATTCCAGTGCCATCAGTTCCTAGAGCTGATGATCAAGATGATTATGTTAAGTCTGATTTAGGTCAAGTTCTTATTGCGACTGTTAAGGATGATGTTACTTATAATGATTTGTATAATAATGATCCTCAATCGAAAAAAGCTGAGGAATCTATTCTCAATCAAGCATCTCCACCTCATATGAATGATGATGACGATGGCCATAATGAAGAAGATAGGATTTCAAAATCAGTTGTCAATGAAAATAGTGAGTTGAGCGCATCAACTAAACAAGTTGCTAGTGACATGCCTTCAAATGACCAAAATATATTATCTCAATTACCCCAATCCAAAGATTTGGATAATGAAATTGAAAATGAATCAATTGCGTCCAGATCTATTGATCAGATCAACAATCCTAACCCAAGTAACTTTACGGTTGACTCAGAAATCTCTCAATTTCACAATGATTCGATCATCAGTCAAGGATCTGTAATTCAAATTAACAACGCTGAGACTGAAGTCACCAAACATGAAGACAATGATGAAGATGGTGAATTTCACGATGCGCCATTAGTGAATCCTCCTGAATTATTCCTATATCCTGATCCTTTTGAAGATGAGCATACCGATACCGAATCGTTTAGAGATATGGATTTGACTCGCGATTTACACGAACCTAAGCTTGATGAGGAGCTTTCAGCTCTCGAAGATTTGCCTGAAGAATCCGAAAATATTGAAAGGAATATCACTGAAGCTGTCGATGAGGCTGATGATGAGCATTTCACAGATGCTAAAGAAACATTTGCTTATTCGGCACCTGCTAAAGGTGATCATCTCCATAATAAGTCACATAAAGATCAAGATCAATTTAATAAGGATTCCAATGATGAAATTGAAACTAGTGTCAAGTTATCTCAAGTTGAAGATCTCTCTAAGGATTCTGAAAACGACGAGAATATAGTCACTAAGGACGATGATGATCATGAACAGTTAATACAGTCTAGAGAATTACTCTCATATCCCACGTCTATCAAAAATGATTTTGTTGATACTGAATTATGTAAGAACCAAGGAGACTTCATTAAAGAAGAGAATCAAGGTTACGAAGATAGTGTCAAGTCATCACATGTTGAAGATTCTCACAGAAATTCAACTAATTTTGAGAATAATCTTACTGTTGATAATAATGATATTCACTACGCAAGATCAGTTGATTCTCGAGAATTATTCGCTTATCCAACTCCCATTGAAGATGAATATACTGATACTGATTCCTATAAGAATCAAGAGAATTTCATTAAGGATTCAAATGATACACTTGAAGCTAATGCCAAACCATCTTCACTAACAATTTTACCTCAATCTACTAACCTCAGCAGGGAAGTATTGTCTGATGTTACTCTCAACACGCCCAAATCTGCATCTACCATCACTGCTGAAGATGAAGCGCTTAATCCAATCGTCAACAGAACTTCTAGTAGAAGATCTATAGGTGAGGATTCTTTCATGATTATGAATCAATCACCCGAAGATGATGACGATGATAATACTCCACTCCAAAAACTTGCACATGGTTCATTACCTAGTCCACCAAGTATGATGGCTGAACCTGTTAAACGCACCACATCTCAAAGATCAGCTTCCGAATCTGAAGCATCTTACACAGCCTCTGAAGAAAAGAAGTCCAAATCAGTCTTCAACAAAGTTCAGTCACTCTATAACATGTTCCAATCCAAAGCAGAAACTGTTGTACTTTCAACAGGATTGACGCAAACTTTAAGCGAACGCACATCCCCCACCAAATATTTCACACCAAGCAAAAAACGTGGAATGAGTGACACCCTTCAGAGAACTCCCAGTACTATTCAACATCAAGTAGGTAAATCTGTTGATTCTTACAAGGCCTTACCTGACGACTTGTCGTCCAATGCTAAAAAGATTCTCGACAGTCCCATAGTTGTTGAACCTCCATCTACTATTGAGAAGAATGCTCGCGAACTTCCTCCTGAGCCAACTACTCCTATGCAGATTAAACGTATGAGCCTTTTGGATCCCAAGCCCTATTCCCGCTCCGAAAGTTTGATGAGTGTGGATGACGATCAAGAAGATCAAAATGTTGATTGGGACTTCTGGGGCAAACTTGTCAGTGAATACGAGGTTATGGTCAAAAAGAACAGAGCTCTCGTCGAACATCACCTCATTCAGGGTATTCCTGTCTCATTGCGAGGTACTCTCTGGCAGCTCATGGCGAAATCCCAGAACGCAGATATGGAAAATGTATATGTTGACCTATTGAAACGTACGTCTCCTTACGAAAAGCTCATTTCTCAAGACTTATCCCGCACTTACCCCAGTCTCACATACTTCCGACGTGAAGGTGGTCATGGTCAGGAGTCTTTATTTAATGTGGTGAAGTGTTACTCACTTTACGATCCTGAAGTAGGATACTGTCAAGGTCTTCCATTCATTGTTGGCCCTCTCCTCCTCAACATGCCTGACGAAGAAGCATTCTGTATGCTTACCAAACTTATGACACAGTGGGATCTCCGCCAACACTTTGTCCCCAATATGATTGGACTCCAAATTCGAACGTATCAATTTGAGCGCTTGATGGAAATGTTCTTCCCCAATATTTCCGCTCACTTGGAGCGTCAAGGTGTCCAATCGTCCATGTACGCATCCCAATGGTTCATGACACTATTTGGCTATAGATCCTCCATGAAGATCGTATTCCGCGTGATCGATATGCTTTTATTCGAAGGTATCAATGTACTCTTCAAAATAGCACTCACCCTTCTGAAATTTGGCGAAGAAAAGATTTTGAGCTTGGAATTTGAACAATTACTCAACTATCTTAAAGTGGACATTTTCAACATTTTCCAAACTCACACCAATGAAGTGATTCAGCAATCAAGACAGTTTCAAATCCAAGATCGCAAATTGAAACAGTGGGCTAAGGAATATACCGCAGAGCTGAAGCGTCTGACCGAGGAAGAAAAGCTCGTGAATTCGTTAGTTGCGAACAACCAACAGTTGGAAGAACGCATCCGAACCCTCGACTCCAAAGTTCAGGATTTGACGAATGGCCAACTCGAAATGGCGAACGAGTACGTCCAGGTGCAGACGGAACTCGCAAACCAAAAACAACTGAACCGCACGCTCCAAGCCAAGATCGACGAGTTGGAAGCGCGTCTCAGCACAGAACGCCAGCGTGCGGAGGAAGCTTTGAAGGACCATCTGGAGCAACTCGCTCAAAAAAACCTTGCACTTGTCACCAAGAATATGGAACTCGAGGACCAATTGCACTCCACCGAACAAATGTTGGTCACCGCTCGTACTAAAATTGCAACTCTAGAAACTACAGGATCTCATTCTGCGTCCAGTAGCGTCTCCGCCCTAACCGATTCCCGATCTGTAGCCTCCCAAGATCCACCAGCGAGTCAGCCGACGAAGAAGTGGGGTGGTTTCCGAAGTATCTTATCTTAAAATTTTAAATTGAAACAATTCAATTTTTATATTAATAAATCATATTGAGTTTATTTCCCACCGATATTCAATAGATTATTGGTTGGAAGTGATTCTCATGTAAATATAAATTGAATTTTTTTAATCAAATTTATCAATCATAATTAATAATAATAAATTCCCGAAGACAAATAGTTAAATTTAAAATTATATTTAATTTAAAACATAATCAAAGTTTTTTAATATCAGTTGTTCTAATGCTTACAATAAACAATTTCAAAAATATTTAAGTTATAATTCAATATTTTTTGGCTTGAGTAATGAACTGAATTATTTATCCAATCATTCATTCATTGTATACGTTTTGATCCAGTTGAAATGTTATTTAGTGTACACTATTTTGGATACTAAATATTGATATTCATTTAAAATTGATATCTCAAACCTATTAGAAATAATTTGATTTAAAATATGTTCTTATTAATATTATCAAATATATTTATTGAATAATTTGATTTGAATTTTTAAAATTGAATTTTTTTATCTTAAATCCATCTTCTAATTAAAAAATAATTAGACACTTGATCAAGTGACAATCTAGAACCCAACCCTTAATTACAACATTAAGTTATAATTGATTGGATGCAAATATAACAAGCATGAATGACTCATTTAATCCACGAGAGTTAACCAAAAATCTAGTGTGATTGGCTTATTCTGATTGAGGGGAATCTGTGTACAGGTCAACAAGTTCCATCATTGTGTACATTAGAAATCCTTTGTTGGGCGTATTGAGATAGGAGAAAGTATAAATATTGCGGTTGGTATCAATTCTTAGCTTACTCTTTAATTCTTTTTTTATTTAATAGATTGATAGAAATATACAAATAATATAATAATATAATAATAGAATAATAATAATTGTAATAATATACAAAAGATGACATATTTCAACATTCTCAACGAATTAAATCAGCTTCATCTGTTGGATCTCCTTATACCTTATTTAGACCTTGAAGATTTTAAAAATTTGAGAATGGTGAGTTCAGAATATAACAAAATCGCAATTGAATCTTACCCCGTTGATTTGAAAGTAAAATTCAACAAATTTAATTATTATGATGAGTTGATTACACTTGGAAAGGTTAGCGATATTCGATATAAAATTGGTAAGATTACAATTGAAGGCCATATTCTAAATTCCGATGTATTTTCTGTGATCGCAGTAAAATTTCCCTACTTGTCAGAATTACATCTAAACGATTTGAAATTAAACCACCTTGTTAATATAAGTGCCGTAACTCAAATTAATACCTTAAAATTGAAAAACATTGGAATGATTTTTACGCCTGAATCTAAGTACTTTTCAATTCCAAATCAAGTATGTAAATTAGTTTTGCAATACTCGTCAAAAAATTGCGAATATTCTGAGAATTTCCTATTTCCCAATTTTGAGAATTGTAATTTGGATGTTTTATCTATCAAAATGGATGAAATTGACCACTTTCCAAATATGGAAGTTTCCAATAATATGTCAGACAGTAATAATTTAAGTTATTTGCAATTGGACATTCATGGTAATATCAGTCAGTTACAATACATTCAATCCAATATTGGCCACCAAGTAGCCAATCTCAAAATATTTAAACTAAAATGCTCTATCAACGATACTCTCATCCTCAATGCCTTAACCCCCTGTAACCAGCTGGAACATCTACAGTTAAATTTGCAACAAGTATCAGAGGAGGACCAATTATTCCGAGTTTTGGAAAGGAATCGAAATTCTCTCCAAGAATTGTACTTGTTGGGCGGTATTCAACTACCTGAACATTTCAATCCCTTGATTTTCCTAGATCTCGTCCATCTTCAGTCTTTAACATGTTACTTGACTCACCAACCCTCAAATCATCATTGGAAGTCAGGACTAGCGCAAGTTCGCGAACTGACATTACCCAATACCTCCGTACCTTGCAATCTCCTAAAATGTAGTAACAACCTAGTCAAACTTGAGTGTCTTAATCTGGATATTGTAAATTTCGTACCCTTCGAAAATCTCAAATGGTTTAAGTGCAATCTCTCGCATTGGGAATCTCTCGTCCTTGATCCCTCAATCTTTTCCAATTGGATGTGGCTTCGAGGTGAAATTGAAAATGGAGGTAGTGTGATTGGTATTAAAATTCCCAATTAATCGTATGGTAGTTAATAAACTTTGATTCGTTTTTATTTATTTTTTAATTTTAAATTTAGTTTTTTTGAGTGCTAATAGTATTGAAATATCTAGAAAAATTTGTAGTTTTAAAAAATCTAATAAATTTTTGAAATCCCACTAATTAAGATTTAAATTTCTAACTACTTTTGATTCTGTTCTAATATTCAGCACCTTCGAAAATCTATCACATTTCAAGCTCCCATGCACAAAGCCACGACATCTCTCAACAAAACACTTCGGAAGCTCAGCAATATCAAGCCTACTTACAACAGCTACGCGACCGTCTCAGCACTGACTCTAAAGAACTTACACGACAGGTCGCTAACATTCTCCAACATTTGGAGGATACTAGCTCTATTTGCAACGAATGTCCCAGCAATTAGTTAGTGATAAGAATCTTTTTGAGTTGGAACTGAGTTATAAAACTGAAATAGATGAAAGCTAACACTAATCCTAACTAAAAATGAGATTTTTTCCATTGGATAATAAATCAAATAGTGTTTCAATTAAATTTATAATTTTTTAACCAATTATTTTGTCGGTAATTATTCCATTGGTCCTTATTTTGAGTAATTGCTAGTATTAATATTTTTTCAGTACTTTGGAATAAATTATGCTGAATTAGATAATCAATTATTCGTAATTATATAGAACCATGCTAATTGCAAATGATTTTGAATGGATATTGACTTGGGTATCTGTAATAAATTTGATTCTTAATATTAAAATAATGCCTGAAGAATTCAAATAAGTTTTTGGAAAGACCTGACAGCTACAAATTTTTCATTATAAAATTATATTTTTCAATATTAAAATTATTCATTAAAATTTCAAAATTTGTACAGAATCAATTCAATTTATCAAGTATTAGTATTAAATTTTAATCTTAATAAGCGTTGAATATTTTGATGAAAGAAAATTGTATTAAGTACTTGTTAAAAAATATTATTGCATTGAATATGATAATAATAATTCAAGATTTTGAAAAATTTTCAAAATAATTTTGCTAAAAGATCCAAAGTTTACTATATACGTATCGATTTATTACTATGAAAAACTATATTATATTATGATATTGAAAACAGTCATGAAGTCAAATTCAATAGGTGGCTTGTGGTTGACAATACTTAAAAATCTCTTTGAGATCTACATATCTTCTGTGATTCCTGTCCCCATAACCTTTCAAAGTTTCCTCAACAGAAACTCTATATAAAGTAGCGATAGCTTGTTTCTCGGCCAGGTTATCTTTATCGATGATACGATCCTTAAATGTGGAAATTTGTTGCTTTTCGTCAAACATTCTTTCAAAATAAGCTAACACGCTGTAGAAGCGAGATGGTGAATGCTCGAGGTAGAGACGGCCTTCGCAGTGAGCGCGCGGACATCCTCTACCAAGACCTTGATGGGTATTGCGTACTGAGATAGATCGCGTGCGGTAACCGCAGCTGGAATCGTCGCAACGGACCCACATTGTATTGAGTTGGCGCAGCTCGTTACGGATGATATGCTGTAATTTGTACGAAATCATTTCAGGTCGTGGCATCCAGTCACATGTAGATTCAGGGCACTTGACACCAAGAAGAGGCACTCCTTCATTATGTGTAATCACATGATCGATAGTGTAATCACCATGATTACGAGGACAGGTGATTGTCAATTTGGGCATATTGCGGAAACGTTCACTCTCAGCGACAAGGGATTGCAACGTCGATGAAATCATCGAATCCTGTGTACCAGCTGATGATCCACGGTATTTATTAGGGTCAAGCCCCAAACATTCTGCAATGTGTGCTTCATCAGTACCATCAATTGGTTCGAATAAACGTGCAATTGGTGGATGAATTTGATTAGCAAGGTACCATTTATAATCAATCTTAAGTGCAGGATTATTCAAAACTTCTTCAGGATGGAAAGCACGCGAGGCATAACCAGATCCAGATTTGGAAGCATTTTCAGCAGCTTGGTTGGGCGTATCACAAATAACATATGGGACAGTATCCCCCGGCTTAACAACAATACCTCTTTTCTTAAGCTGAAGAGCTACCTGAACATGAGGATGAATGCTAGCATCACTATAGCTCTCAGGATTTTTAGTTAAACCCTTATCAACAACAAACTGGTCTATAGGAATCTTTCCCGAAGAAATTTGAATCCCCATCTCTGTTAAATAGGAATGAATCTGACTTAATGATACATCACGATCATCCCCACTAAGTAACAAGTCAAGTACATATTTAGACATGTTACGAGATAATTCACACCAATCTCTACGTACCATATCTAAACCTTTAGTCTCCAAAGTATGTTTCGAAGTGCCAGGAGTACTGATCATAGCAGCATACTTCTTTTTCTTGAGTAATAACATACGATTGTAAATACCATCTGTATCTAATTCTAATAACTTATACTTTTGATTAATTTTAGATTTGAAGACTTGACCAATTTTAATAGCTTCGTTAGCATTATCCAATCCGGTATAAATCATAATGGAATCTGTATCACCGTAAATAACATCAAGACCCTCCTCCTGAGCAGTTTGAACAGTATTTTGCAAAATTTCACGACCCCTAGAAGTAATTAACATAGCTAAAGGTTTAGCATAAAATCTGGAGTGTGTAAAACCCAAACAACCGTACATACTATTGGCTGTCAATTTCAGGGCCGTTTGACGAATATTCAATTGAGTATATTTCACTTTATCCAATTTTGGATCTTTCATCATATGTTTAACATGACGTCTACGTTCTACTAAAAATTGGAGTAGTTGTGGTAGAATGCCTTGCTCAAGATCTGGGTTGGGAATTTCCGGTAAGGAGTTAGGGTCTTCGGGACGTTCAACAGTTGTAAAACAAATATTAAATTCTTGAATGATGGATGGGTATAAACTATTGAAATCAAGAAGCAATACGATTTTGTCGTATAAGCCTTTCTTAGGTTCTAATACGAGACCACCTTCATAAGCTGGCTTTCTTCTACCTGAGGATTGGTTACTGACTTCAACATCTTCAACCTCTTTTTCAGCCTTGACAATTTTCTTAGAATTCCAAACTTTGTCTGGTACAATATAACCTCTATTATAAAATTCGTGTAATAATAGATATTCATTACGTTCCGATTTGCCACCAGTTAAAGTACGAGTCCTAAAATATTATTAATACAATATTAATAATCATAAATCAGTCAAATTACCATAAGTTGCCAGCTAAATTGGTTAACTGTAAAGACAGAGGCAACAATTGTAACTTAAACATTAATTTGACAGTCAAAAACGAATCGAAATCACCTTGCTTGACAAGATGGACCAAAGAATCGGTGGTTTCATAATATTCCATAATTCTTTCGTATTCAATAGTTTCTTTGACGATACCCAATTGGGATTCGGATAAAGTAGCTAAAGTATAATTTTTGGATTTGACATTTTCCTAAATACATTATTAATAAAGTAATCAAGAAAAATGTATGATGGTGATTACCTTAGCTCCCAGATAAGTATCACACAAAAGACGACCACTAACAATACCTCGATTAATGAAACCACCGTCGGAACCTGCACCCTTAGGCCAATTGGTACGTCTCAAACGACCAATCTTGGACCACATTTTAATGTTGAGAGCCTTCAATCTAGTGAGTAAGACATCTAATCCAAATTCAATTAAATTATGACCAACGAAAACATCAGGATCTTTTTGAGTAATCCAAGCCATTAAAGCATTTAATAACATAGATTCTGTGTGACAGATTTTAGCGTCGATATGATTTCCTTTGAGTTTGTTGACAACTGTGTCAGTGACAACAGTACCTGGAATTTGACGAATAAGACTAAGGCGTTCGCTGCGTAATGTCTCAGGCTCAACTTCTTTAGTAATATCCACATGATTGTAGTGGACCAAATGAGCCATTGAAATTTCGTTTTCTTTGGTTTCAGGATTGATAATTGTTTTAATAGTAATACCAATTACGCGTAAAGGAGGTAAACGATCTCTCAAAGGTTCCAACTCTTCATCAACGAGAGGTTTAACAGATTTGTAGCCATATGAAACATATTCTTGAGTACAATAAGTCACCTATCAATCAAAACATTATTATTGTATTTAATAAATTCATATAATTTTCAAATTACCTGTCTCTCAGCTACTTCACAATTGGTAATCTTGATCCAGCTAGGTCCCATCAATTTTTGTTGCACGAGCAACAACTCCAAAGCACTGGTGTTGGATCCAAACATTTTAGAAAATCCGTTGCCCTGTAAATCCATTGGAAGTGCAGGCATATCGAAAGGATAAATAGCGAACAAATATTCGGCTTCGCAGGGTACTGATTTGTCTTCAAATGCATATTTTTTTGTAGTACGTTTGAACCCTTTGCGGCCAGTGATATTGTGTTTACTAAAAAGTTCCATCACTTCGGATCTTAACTCTTCATAAGTAACTAAACTATCATCTTCGTGATTGGATTTGGTTTCTTTATCGCCTTCACTATTTTGGGAATCGTTATCACTGTCTTGATCATCATCTTTCACCTCCTTGAATTTACCACCCTTTGGCAAGAAGTATAGACATCTGTGTAAACCATCAACTTTTACAGCACAACTGGTGAATTGTTTAGTGTCGGGATTGTAAGTTTTACCAAATAAATAAACAACACCACCATGTTCAACAGCATCGATCCAGAACATGATGAGTTCGTCTTCTTTGCTGGGAAGTTGGTCATCCCACAATTCATTGTCTTCGAATTGATCGTCTTGGGCATTGGCGTTCGCGAATGATTTTTGAATTTGTAGCCATTGTGGTGTAGGCTTGACAGGTTCGTCTACTTCCATAGCAGTGTTCTCGGTGGGATTGGGAATATTGGATGTGGTAGGATTTTGACTGGAATCTAAATGCGTTTCTTCCAAATGTTGAGAAATATCGTTGGTATCTTCTACATCAGATTCGAGCTGGAAGTCTATGGTTTCATGTTTAATTTCGGGTATTGTGGAGTTGAATGTAGTTGACTAAAATTCAAGTTAGTAATTATTTTGACATGAAGTGCTTTTTAATTACCTCCTGTTTGATGATAGGAACAGAAGGTTCAGTACTTCGAATATTAGATTGGAATAAATTCCTTGATTGTATGCTGTTTTGAGTAGAAGTTTGTCTTTGATTGTTATCAAGGCCAGAATTTAAATTAAATTTTGATGGTATAGTAGTAGTGGATTTTCGAGTATCCATAGAATTCAAAATGCTATTGAGGATATCTTCACCTGCATCTTCCACCTATATTTCATAAATACCAATTGTAATTTTTAATATTAAAGAAAACTTACTTTAACGTTGGTTGGTTGTAGCCTTCTAGAACTGAAGTTAGCTCCATAGCTGGAAGCTGTCGACCTCTTAAACATTTGAGGTAAAGTATGCTCGGGTTTAACAGTTTGAACGGGAATTGAACTCTTCTTAATATTATTCAATTTCTTAACTAAATCGAGTTAGTTACCAATTAATACTACTATACATTAATTTATACCTTTATTTTCGCGTTCTTCTTCGTCTGAGTAGTAGTTAGTTTCAATTTGACCTCTGTCGACGTAACCTGAACCGTCGTCATCTTCGATAAAATCGTTCTGTTCTTCAATGTATTGGTGGTAATCGTCATCCTCTAACTCTTGGTAGAAAGCTGAAGCAGAATCCTAAATTCGAGTTAGTTTGAAAAACAAGTAGATGTGATAGAAAAAATTACGTCGAATTCTCTAACATTCTTCTCACCCCTTCGAGTTCTCTTTAACTGTTCAAGAGCTGATTTTTTACTCTGATTTTTCTGGGAACGTCTTGAAGACATTATTATTAATGATTATATGTTTGGTTAATTATTCTTTTTTGAATATTTTTTATTTGGATCAATTTTTAACTATTATCCAAAATAATTTTTTGACTAATTTTAACTCAAAAAAAGGATCGTCATAAGTTTTTATACTTTGATTATATTGCGCAATTATCGTGTTTGTAAAAATTTTGGAATTTGACCAATCATTTATCACGCTGAATTATTTGTTTGACCAATCATATTGATAGAGAAAGTCGCGTATTGGTTGATCCAATCATAGAGACCTTTTTAATTAGCCAATTATTTTATTTTCATTTTAGAATAAATCTTAAAAGGTATCGAATAGAATATGAAAAAAAATAGTAATATACCATTCCTTATACAAATAAAATAAACATATTTTATTAGCAATGATGCATCTTCAAAGTATATCTGATTGAATCTAGCGATCAATCAAATCATTTTCAAAAATTATTTCTTTTTAATAACTATTTAATCAAAATTTTGATACAATACTAATTTACTTTAATTTTCCAATTTCACATTAAATATATCCCAAAAATTAAAATTTAAAATACTTTGAATTTACATAATTCACCTAAAATGGAATCTAAATTTAATATCAACCCTTAATGTTAAAATATTTTTTCATATTCTTTTTTTTCAATAAAATATTTCCAAAATTTGAAAAATAAATTTAAGACTAAAATCTATAGTTAAAAATAATCAAATATTTTTTTACTCATTTTATACCCTGATAAATTATAGCTAGAATCATTATGAAGATATATAAATCTCAGTAAGTTTTGCAAAAAATATTTATTCAAGATAATATTGAAGTATATAAAATATTCATATTTAATATTAAGCTCAGATGAACAGAGAAATTACATCTAATCAGAATTAAATTTGATATGAGTGTGCTTTTGTTGAAAAATACAATGTTCGATAATATAACACTAAAATCTATGATAATTATGATACATAATTTTTTGTTATTATTTATTAGATATCAAATCTAATATGAAGATTATCATTATTTATTATATATCTTAAATGATATTAGCTAATTCACGATTTGTACTAATGAGCCATTGCTTTCGCAATAAAGTAATACCAAAATATGATAAATATTTGGAATAATCTATTAATAATATAAAGCAATATGATATTACAATAAAATGAAATCGATTCATAAATCAAACTATGTAATTATCAATAAAATAGCAAAAGATAAAATTATGGGAGTGTTAATTAAATGCAAATCTTCACTTTTTTTCAATACCAAACCATGTTTTGAATACTTAATTATTCTATAACTCTATATAACCTTTGAAATAATATAAATTATATAAATTATCAATATATATGTCATATTTGATATCAAAGTTATATTCTCAATACATGAAGCAAAATCAATGAAATCCGAAATTTAATCTTTAAGGTCAACGATGCTGTAATATTATTAACTGTCTAGCAAAACATTAATGCAATAAATCTATCAAGCTTTTTTATCTGCTTGTGGCTGTGAGGCTGTGTCATATACTAATTTTCTACACTGGATTAATATGTTTTAAAATGAACAATAGACTGTTTAAAATAGTCTCAATTCTGATTACCTCATTACTTACACTGATTCTAATATGGGAAATAAATTTTTAAAATATATTTAAAGTGAATTTGTTAGCTAGAGTTTTAGTTGTGATTCATATTATTCATGAATCTGTTGTCACTTTAAACGAAATGAATGTCGGCTTGTAAAAAATCAAGAAAAGGAAACCTAACATTTTGTCTCATAAATAATAAGTTTAAAAGTGATCTATTAAATAAAATACTTAAGGAATTTTCAATTCATTCTAGGCTAATTAAACAAAATTTTGGTATTAATCAATTACCAATTCTTATTTACAATTTATTTATATTGTATCCAATTTTTCTGAAAACATAAACAACCGAAATCTAATTTCAAAAAATCTCATATATACAAAATGAGAAACTTTTAATAATTGGAATGAACTATAATAGAGTAATATTTCCTAAATCTTTTATTAAAATACCACTAACATTCATCTAGTTAAATTTATTTATATAAAAAAATTTACGAATGTGTTTTTCTTTCCAAAATAATTATTTTACAATATAATATCAATTGATATACGATAAAATATGTATATAAAATATTTAAAGAAAAAAATTGCAAATTTTATACTATCTGTCATACTCAGATGATTTGAACCATTATGATTATAATTATAATTAGTTTAGTCTTTTAATTGAAACGCTTGGAGTTCTAATGTCTGTTAAATTTATAAGTATAAAACTTTGAAGTTATTTCTTTCATTAATCATAGTGGTATATTTGTTGAATTAAGAAGATTGCCATTGATATGCAGAACCATGTTTAAATTCATTGTATTAATTGATTCGATATTGTTAAAGAGCTAAATGTCTAATATATTTAATAAGTATATTACCTATTTAACATTCAACATTCAATATTCAATCATTTACAAATATTTTTATAAAAATATATTCAAAAATCTGATTATATATATTGGAAATTTATAATTTAATTTGGAAAATACTATAATAATTTTTATTTCCTTGAATTTTTTATTTTGATTACACCTCTCATAATTTTTTTATTTCATTATTATCTAAAATTATATTATATTATATTATATTATATTTAAGGACAAGATATTATATTCCATTTTATTTTAAGCTTATTATTGAAAATATAGCCAGTTTTTCTAATGATTTAATTTAAATTCATTATAATATGATTATATGAGTGAATTAATTTTGGATGGTATATAATCAAATATAATATTATCTTATAAATTTTAACGTGCATAGTTTAATTAATATTAATTATATAAAATATTAACTATAAAAAACTCTTTTACATATATTTTATTCAAATTTATTGAAAACTCAAAATTATTTCAATAAATATCATTTATTGTAAATCATAATAATGTTCAAGAATCTATATACTTGATAGAATTGTTGATTTTATTTATTAAAATGCAATATGTATAATTTTGTAAAAATAGAAATACATATATATATTTTAAAACACAAATTAACATCAGAATTTAATTTATTAGAGATTGATATGAATTTGAAAATTAATTAATCTATTCTATTGGATATTAAAAGATATAAAAGAGTAATATTAGAATTATTTAAAAAGAATTAATATGAAAAAATCGTTTATTTTTTCTGGCACTGTTTACATTTGAATAATCATTGCAAACTATTTAATTCAATATTTTGATTTTTGATTTGAATTTTTTAAACAAATAAAAATTCTCATTTAACGAAACACATTACACTAATCCCATAACTTCACCACTCACAAATTCATCCCAATTTAGTATAAAAATCTCACTCAATTGACATTAAAACATTACTTACCTGCCAGGGTTCGACCGTGATCATGAAGGCGGTCTTACTGGGGTTGGGCCCCCGCATTGCACAACAGCGACGGGACCTTCCCTACAAACACCTTCGGGTGTCTTGACTGGACAATTTTTGTCCCAAAAGCCTACTTTTCTTAGGCTTTTTTATTATTATCAAAAACTTTATTTGAATAATGAGTTTGATCATTCCAATATTTAAAAATCATTTTGGATGAGAGTTTGATTGGGGTTGAATGATCCATTTTGTTGGATTATAAGTTTGTGAAGCTATTTTAGTTAATCCAAAAAATGAATTAATATGATTTAGTTTCAATACACATTATTAGCTATATAATTTCATTACATATCATTCTTAACTCATAACTACTAATCCCACCAACTCATTCTATTCCAAAATTTTTTTCGAGTACAAGCTTCAATCATTAAAGTTATTTGACATTGTAATTTTATTATTCTCTCTTCCTTGTCAATAATATCAAATGAATTTGATAATATGTAACCAATTTTGTCAGATTGAAATGAAGTTTACATAGTTTAAAGAAATCTTGTTCAACTGACTGATTTCGAACTTTGTACCCAAGTATGATTAATGCGTCAGTTTTCTCTGTAAGGTGAATTAAGGTGTTGAGTAATGGCTTGTGAGCTGTATTGTTATACACGACATCATACGCGAATATCCAGTTGAGGTTAGATAAAATTTGAGCATTTTCGGAAGTAGTAGGCTGTTCCCAATCCAGGACCATTGGAGTAAATGTGGAGCTATATCCAGTCTTCGTCTTGGTATCCACAGGATTCGCTACCAGTTGACGTCTAGTACCATTTAAAATCACCGGTAAATCAGTCATAATCAACTCGTACTTCCATATTAATCCCTTCATCTTGGAGCGTTGAACATTATGATCGTATAATTCTCTTAAAGTTTGATTTAAACCAATACTGAATAATCCAACTCCAACTCCCAATTCAATAATTTTAATGGGATCTTTTCTACCTTGTTTAGGTACTAAATTTTCCCTAATTAATTGAACTAGATCGGCATTCACATTACAATTTTTTACAATGTTTAACTCCTGGGGTACAGTTGTGGGGAATAAGATACTTTGTAAAAATTGAAGACCTATATAACTACAATCCCAACCATGAGATCCCAAATCTCTACCTAAAGGAATTTCCAAAAGTCTAATATAATTTTGAGATGGTATGGATTTCATATAGTAACGACGCTCGTGAGAAATACGCTCCATATCGCAGTCGTCTTTGGAAGTGAATGGAATTGGTACAAGTCCACCATTTGGGGATGGAGGCTTCGATGTGATTTGAATAGGTAATGAGTATAAACTTAACAAGTATACGTCATCGATAGCATTACCTCCCGGGAATTGATTAACTTGAATATTTTCACCATTCCAATAATCTCCCAATTCTAAGCACAGCTGAAATTGAACCTTGTCCAAATTAAATTTGGAATTCTTTTGTACTGAATTGATACTACATACGAAATTCCATTCAATATAACTCCCCTGACTCGGCATCTCACATTGAACAGACAGATTGTCCTTGGATGACGACTTACTAACCTTGATGGGATTGGGACTAATCAAATTGAAAACCACATTCTGCTTCAACTGATTCCATTGCAACGACGTACCACTCTGAATATCCAAAGGCACCAATTTCAACACAATCTGCAACTTATGACGATCTAACTCGGGCGGCAATCCCAAATCAGTGGTAACTAATCACTCCCGTTAATACCAATATTAGAATAAATAAAAATAACTTACTAGTCGCAGAAAATTTCCAACACTCTCCCAATTGAATTTGACGTGGAGGTAATTTTAAAAAATTGATGCGAATTAATTTTCCCATATTGAATACACTCAGAATGAAAGAGGAGTTAACGTCACAAATTTAATAATGTCATTCTGAATGACTAGAAATTGTGGTATAAATATAATTTCACATCATAAAAGAATTGAAAATTTCTTTTTTTTCTATGATTATCAATTTTGTTTCCAAATTAATAATATATTTTTAGTTATTTTGATGATATAGATATATGATGTATCTATATTATTTTAGAATTGGAATAGTGTTAATAACAATTATACATATATATTTTAAAAAGCATTAGTTAAGCTCTGAAAATATTAATTTTATCCATATATAATATATTTAAATTGTCAATCTGTAATATTTAATAATTTAATATTGGAATATTTAAAATTTTTTGAATTATTGATTTTTTTAATTATATTGTTGGGTGTCAATTCAGTAATTATTTATCTCAGAATTAATGTGGCAATTGAATTTAATATTTAATGACTCTACAAATCTATTTATCATCCCATAAAACTTTCATTAATCCAAAAATACACTGGTTTCATATAAAAAGATATGACCCCAATTCCCCACAAAAAACATAAAATTAATAAAATGCTCTTAAAATCACTCCTAAAAAATAACCAATTATTAACTCAGACCAATTTCAGGCTAATCAAATTCTATTCATCTCAAGTGAAAGAATTACCTCAAAATATTAAAACTCATCTTAATTCAACTCCCATCGATACCGAAGTAACCGTTCGTGGTTGGGTTAGGAGTGTACGCAAACAAAAAACCCTAAACTTCGTGGAACTTAACGATGGGTCCACGCTTCAGAGTTTACAAGCTGTCATTGAAGGAAATCCTCTACCCAAGTAAATTATTTCTAAGCCTTATTAATCAATTTTATTAATTAGTTCTAGTGTTGCCACTGGTACCAGTTTGGAAATCCGCGGAAAATTAGTCCAAAGTCCCGGTGCAAATCAAGCTAAGGAATTACAAATCCAGGACTGGAAAATTTTGGGGGAATGTAGTGCTGAAGTAAGCTAACTATCACCATTATAATTTTGTACTAATTTTGTAGGAGTATCCGTTACAGAAGAAGCGACATACTTTAGAATTTGTTAGAAATCATGCGCATTTGAGAGCTAGAACTAAAACTAATTCAAGTGTTTTAAGAGTTAGAAATAGTATTATTCAGGGATTAAACAGCTCTTTTTATGTAAATATTGTAAATTATATTAATTTTTATAAACTAACTGTGGTAATAATTAGAATCAAGATTTCATCCAAGTGCACCCACCTATTATCACTTCCAACGACTGCGAAGGAGGTGGCGAAGTGTTTAAAGTCGAATCCAACGAACCGATCCCAAACCCCAGCAAAGAGGGACCCCAGACCATCGATTATTTCGGTTCACCTGCCTACTTATCAGTCTCTGGTCAACTCCACCTGGAAGCGATAGCATCAGGCATGTCGCGGGTGTACAGCATCAATCCCACATTCCGAGCCGAAAAATCCATGACGTCGCGACATTTAAGCGAATTCTGGATGGCGGAAGCCGAAATCGCATTCATCGATTCCAATTTCCAAAATATGGAAGTTTGCGAAAAAGCTGTCAAAAAGAGCATTAGCAACTGTTTGCAAAATAATCATGAAGATATGACTTTTTTCAATCGATTTTACGATTCTACACTGATAGAAAGATTGGCCACTTATGTGGATAAACCGTTTGCCCATTTGACATATACTCAAAGTATTGAAATTTTAAAGAATGCTCCCGTCGCTTTCGAACATCCGGTAGAATGGGGATTATCATTACAATCTGAACACGAGAAGTATTTGGCCGCAGAGTATTGTAAGTCACCCGTCTTTGTCACGGACTACCCCATCGACCTTAAGCCCTTCTATATGAAGCGCAACCCCGATGGCAAAACCGTCGCATGTTTCGACCTTCTCGTTCCCCACATTGGCGAATTGGCGGGTGGCAGCATGCGCGAAGATAACTTGACAATTCTCAAGCAAAGCATCCATCATTCCGGTATGGATTTAGCATCCTTACAATGGTACCTTGACCTACGCAAATTTGGCACATTCCCCCATGGTGGCTTCGGTATTGGTCTCGATCGTCTCGTGCAAATGGTCACTGGTATGCAATCTATTAGGGATGTCATACCATTCCCCCGATATTTCAACAATTGTCCCTACTAATTTATTTAATAAAATAATTTTAATAATTTTTATGTAAATTATATAACTTTGGAGTAAATAATCTTCTTAAATACAAACTATATATTGATATTAACCTAAATCTCTCTTTGTAAGAATATTTCATTCAATACAAGAGTTTTCAAATTCAATAAATTCATCTATGTTAATAACCTTCAAATTTCTCTCTGATCATCATTCTCATCTAGATTAAATTTTCATCAATACCCAAACTAAAATTCACTCCTCAAAATATCATTTTCTTAGGTATATATTGGAGATCTTAGAGTTTTATACCAACGTCAACACTCCGTTAAATTTTGAGATCGTAACTTTGGTATATTCTAACATTTATAATTGATCAACGTAATTTTCGAATATGGTCATTTAATATTTTAAATGGAATTAATAAATTTACAGCCTCTATCTAACGATTTTTTTCTATTAAATATTGAATTTTTTTATTCCCCAAAATTTCAATGATTTGAAATAAATAGAATTGAATTTGATTGTGTAGTATTATTCTTGAAATTTGATACTGAATAGAAAATTCAAATTTGAAAAATTAATTAGATAAAAAATTATTATGGAATATGAATTGAAGATTCATAAAATAATTGGAATACCTGATACTTTATTATTGATTGGATTTATAATTTTTTGAAAAATTGTTTAATGGTCATTTGTTTGGCTTTTTTCGAGCTGGAATTGGATCGAATAGGTGAAGATCTTTGTGATTCCTCAGCGGCAAGGGTTTGAGCGAAGTGAAAGTCCAAATGTTCCTGCATTTTATCCCTTGGTACTAGGTGGTGACATGTGTCGCACAGCTGGGTATTTGGATTCATTTCACCGGGTTTGTCCATAGTCATCGAATCGGCAGCAGCAGGTTCTTCTGTAATGTCCGCCTTTGGGGATTTGGGATCGTTGAAAATCATGTCCATATCTTTTATATCATCATCATCATGATTATTATTAATGGATTGATTTTCCAATTTGACATTATCTGTTGATAACGATTCTTCAAATTTTCTCTTTTTAAAAAATTGAGTAATTTTGTTAAGGTTAGATGGTGTATCAGTTGTGGTTGGATTGGATAGCGACAAAGAAATAGATGAGATACCCAACTTTGGAAAATGATCCCTAGCCAACTGCTCACATTTTTGGTAAAAGATATCGGAATTGGAGCGGTATTGATTCAATGATGGCATGGTCGTCGAGTAGGATTTGGTTTTGGATTGGCATCTAAATTTCAACTGATTTACATTATAATTTATATAATAATAATATCAATTTTTAGAATTACCACTAAAGTTTTGAACCAAGTAATTTCACTGTCAGCCTGATCATCTATTTGAAGTCTACCTACGAGTTCTGTAGCTAGTACACGAATCCAAGGTTTGACATCTTCAAATTGAGTTAATACAGAGGTTAAATTTTTTATAGCCGAATATGATTTAATTTGAGTTCCTTCCACCACTAATCGAATTAAAATTAAGCTGGTTTTCAACCTTAATTGATTTACCTGGCTCATGATATATCCCCCTCACGATCTTATAGATCATTGTAGCTTGTTCTTCTCCCACAACTTGTTGCAATTGCTTTACACTTAAACCCCTAAAAAACCATTAACTAAAAATCTTACAAAGTCTAGCATGAATTACCAATATTCGTTGATGAATTCACCAAATTTAGAAGTTAAACAATCCCCTAGTTTACCACCCAATCCTTTCAATTTTTTGATTGGTAGATGGTAAAAGAATTCAAAGAGGTCTGAATTGGGTAAAACTGTCTATCCAAACAATCATTTGGCTTAAGGTTCAAGTTATATTAAGCTTATTTACCTGACGATTAGGTTTATTCCAACCTGAACATAATTTGGATTGAATTTTATTGTGAGATATACCTACCATTGATCAACTAATCATCTCATTGAATTGGAAATTACAATGACTTACCTGCTGAGCATGTGTACCCCAATTCCGATTTCAAATCATCCCTCAATTTCCAAACCATTTTGGAACATTCGTAAAGTTGTACTCGTTGCCAATTCAATGCAATGGTATCGAATGTAGGAAAATCAACATCTATATCGATTACAGTAGGATCGTCACCATGGGATTCGGAATGCTTTGCAACTAGTCCAAATTCTTCAAGATTGACATTGGGAGCAACCAACCCTCCTATGCTATCAATCTCATACTTTTGAATAATTTGTTCATTGACAATTTGTGTCATATCCACAAAAATTTCATCTAAATAAAGTCAATATCAAGTATTCATTCTAATAATAAATAAAATTCATTACCTATACTAGCTTTTTGAATTTTACAAGTTTTCAAATTCGATTTCAAAAATTCAAAAATTCGGTTACTAGCCAACCTATACGGCTCCAAATTAGCTTTATGCGTTTTGGCATCTGGATTCTCGTGATATTGTATATCCTTATTATCAGCGCTAATAGTTGGTACATGCACCAAATGAATATCTAGAACCAGTTAATTCAATATTTAAATGATCAGGAATCATTCAATTACTGGGACATTTTTTTAAAACTTGATCAATTTCTTCAAACCTTCAAAAAATCTTATTAAATTATTTAAAATATTGGGTAAAATAAAATTACCTTGATACACCATAAGATCTGGCAGCATAATTCACGGCAACTAGTCCATTCCATTGACGTACAGCTAGTGGTTCATCTTCGGGAATGTTTAGTCTCAATTGCTCTAATTTATATATCAAAATTAAGAATTTTGGTAAGGTCATTTCAATTTACCAACTTGACAATAAAAACAATCAAAACAAAATAGGTGAATATAGGAATATTATTCAAAATATTGTTGATAAAATTTACCCATATCAATATGGACAATAACTGAAGATTCTTGTAATATTTTTCGAATATATTCTGAATGGTTCAAACTTGTCATCCTTAAATTGATTCGATTTTAGTAATTTATTGACCCTGATGGTCATATTGAACTGTTTAATTTATTAATGTGATAGTTTTGTCAGATTATGGGATATTTTATATTTTTTGCAAAATTGTGATTCAAGTTGATTTAAAATTACTAACTGATATAAATAAATTCTTTTGCAAATTCTTAGAAGACAAATTATATATCTTTAAGCTTTGAAAATTAAGTTCTAGTATCATATGTATCAATCAGTATATTTAATAATAACGGTTTATATATCAAACTATATTCATTTACTAATATCTATATATATAATATATATTGGTAATTATTGCGTTAATTTTATTAATTTATATGTAAAACAAGATTAAACAAAATAAATTTCTAATATGCTCATTGAGGGTATTTTATCACATTAAGAATCTATATCTTTTTTTACTTAATAAATAAATTAGTTTTATGATATTTCAAGGATGTTCCATATCCGACACGGAAATAGTTAAAATATACTATTGTAAAAGATGAGTTCAGTAATGAATTGAAATGACTTGATTCAATATATATTCCTAAACACTAATAGAATATGCTCCACTATTAATAAAAGAAATTCCTATTATAAAATTAATATATATTATAAATCAAGACATTGAATCATTTGAATTTCAATTTTTGATAATATGATTTTGATGTTCAAAAACAATTCATAGCTATATACCAGGTTTATAAACTTTTTTCAATAAACTATACAATATCCATGCAAGAAAATAATTTACTCTTCATTATCAAAATTTCAAATCTAAGCCTTTGAATTAATCAAACTACCCAATCTACTTCGAATTGGATGCAATGCAATTATATTTTCAAAAGTCACAATATAATAAATATTATTGGAGGTATCTTGTTTTAAAATAATGATAATATTGATTCATTGATTCTAATGTCTTGATAGATAAACACACAAACTTCATTATCGTCACATTACGGTTTTTCGAGTAATATTTTCACTTAATATTGTTAAATAGAAGGTATTAAACCGTAGTATATAAACAACAACTGTGTAAAGTAATAAGAAATACTTTAATACAATAATTTCTAAAAAAGTTTTTATTATGTATTATAATTTCAAAGCTTTAATTCAATCTATTTTTGAAAATAAACAAATAACTAAATGTCACATATCTATCCAATTAATCCATATATATTTACCTTTTATGTCAGTTTACCCATAATCTACCTCTTATCCTACTTTCCCTTAAATTGATCCATCCTCATCCCAGTATAGGGAGGAGGAAATACAACAGAGATCTATTTACCTACCTATCTATCTGTCTATTCATTCATCAACCTACCCAATTACCTAGCTATAATACTAAATCTCTATCAAAGATTTCCAATAAAACACTATAACTATATTCTAATCCTATCACTTACCAATAATCCAACTTAATTCAATACAATTATCCTAGTTTCCAGCACTAGGATAATACACTAAATATATGATTTAATAACTATTATTAATTCCAAATTTTGATTTTTAAATCATATTTAATTAACTATAAATGTCAAAATCATATATATAATTAAACAATTTACTTATTTAAATTATAACTTATATAATTAATTATCTATATATCAATATTATTTTTTATGATATTATTAATAAATAATTTATTAATTTAAATTTTATATATTTTTAGTCATATAATTATTTTATTTATTAATATATCTTGAACCAATACTAAATTTGAATATACTTATAAATAAATAATAATAGACAAATAAAATCAATAGTTATTTTAAAATGAAGAAATAATATTAAATATAATATTAATATAATCATTATGTAATTTTTTTAGAAAATTTTATATTTTCAATTATAAATTAAAATATAAATTATTTATCAAAAATTATAAAGAAAATCAACTATTATTAATTATATAATAATTAATAAAACTACAAAATAAATTATAAAAATTGGGATAACAATAAATATTATTATATATTAGATTTTATATTTGAAATTATTTAAATTTTTATATAATAATGATTTAACTTATACACTAACTTGTAAAAGTGAGTTATAAAATCAAAAATATATATATTTTAATTAATAATTAAAACAATTGTATATATTAGATTACTTGAAACTATAATATATAATTAAGGTATATTATTTAATAATAAATAAATATATTTAAATATATTTAGTAAACTATTAGCAAAAATATTAACCTTTAATATTTAACTAAAGTGAGTTATAAATTTGTGAGTTTTTAAGATAAGAGGATATATTTAACAATATATAACCATATCTTTTTTCTCTCTTTGTTATTATTTTATATAATATTTTACAAATATATTAAATTTTTTTATTAGTATTATTATACCTAAATCCCTCTCTAAAAAAATCTACATATATATCAATTAACTTTATAAAAAAGATAAAGCAACTTATAATATTATTAGAATTACTAGTATTAGCTAGTCTATTATAGTTAAAGCTATTAAGAATAACAATAAAGAAATATTTAACCTTAAACTTAAGTGTGTTAAAATTATAAATAAATATAATAAGAAATATATTTATAGGTTAGTTAATATAAGTAAGTGTAGTACTATTGTAGAAATACAATAGGAATTATAAAACTATACAAAAATATTAGTTAATATTAATATTATTATATATACTTTACATTAATATAGATACCACTTATACTTTAAAAAAAACACCTTTAATTAAAGAAATCCTATTATAAAGTTAAGTAAGAGTTTAAATCTCACTATTAATGTTAAACTAAAATTAATTAGAGTAAGGTTATTTAGTTTAATAAAACAAAAATATACTTTAGTAAATCTAATAAAAAAACTAAATGCTTCAAAAAAGATATAAAACTACTTTGTGACTATTATGTTAATTTTACCTAAAAGTATAATAATAAGTTAATTATTGTCTGGGGATGTATGTTGTCTTTAAATATAAGGTATTTTTATAAAGTTAATAGGGGAATTAATGTTAAAATGTATTAAAGTATTCTAAACAATAAATTGAAAAAAACTACTTAATAATATAGGTTAAACAAATCTAATGTTATTTTCTAGTAAGATAATATTTCTTGTTATATTATAACTTCTACTACCAAATAACTTAAAAATAACAAGATAACAGTTATAAAGTAGCCTCTTTAATTTTTAACCTTAATCTAATTAAACATATTTAGAATTAGTTAAAAAAAGTTATTAAAGTTTTCCCCTTAGTAAAAAATTTAAATCAACTTTAAAAATATGTTTAAGAAGCATAGAATAAAATTAACCTTTTTTAGTGTAAAAAGTTAGTTGATTTTATATCCCACAAACTTAAAGAAGTTAGAAAAGCTAAAGGTAGATACACTAGGTTTTAATTTCTTTATCACCAAAAACCTACAAATTAATAACTTACCCTAAGTAAAATTTAAGGGTTTATATTTTAACTAATTAATAACTAAATATCATCATTTAATGATATATATAATTAATAAATATAATAGATTTTAATTATTTAATTTAGGTTTATTTCATTAAATATTAATCAAGTTATTAGTAAAAATATAAGTGTTTTTGATTTTATAACTCATTTTTGCAAGTTAGTATATAAATATTATTTAAAAATAATTTTATTATATTTAAAAAAATCAAATAATTAGTTTAATATAGAACTCAATATATAAAGATATTATGAATAATATATTTAAACTGAATAATAAAAGAATTTTCAAAACTTAAATTAATATTGGTAAAATATTAATATAATATATTGATAAATTAATTAAAATTATTTATATATAATTTAATAAAATATAAACTAATAAAATTGATTTTTTTAATTAAAACTAATTTCAAAATTATATTTGAAAATTTTTAGCTAATATAAATAACTTTATAAAGGACAAGATAGGTATATTAATATTTAATATATATAACTGATTTATATTTTCTAATTTTAAAAGTTTATTAATTAAATTTATTCTATTGGAATTCTTTATTTTGCTATATAAAATATATTCATAGTATATAATATATCTTATATCTATAAATATTATTTATTATATTATTTTTAATAAAAGATTTGAAATTAATATAATATTAATAACTATTTCCAATATTTTATAAATTTCATTATAGTTATCATAATTTCAAAAATAGATCATAAAAGATTTTATTATAATTAATCATTAAGATATAATAATTCAATAGTTTTAATTATTATAAAAATAATAATAGATTGGATTAATTTGAATTATTTTTCATATATTTCATATTAATAAAAATTATAAAATTTGAAATCAATATATTATAATTAGGTTTTTAATAATAAAAATCTATAAAAACTCAAAATATATTATAAAATAGAACTAATATAAAGTATTATTTTTTATAATTTTTTGATATAAAAAAATCAAATATTGTTTATTTTTGATTTTAGATATAGTATAACCGGTCCAAATAAAAAAAATAATATTTGTGTAATCAAAGATAATTTCTTTTTTCCAAAAATGTAATTATATACTATTGGTAATTACTAATCACTTTTATATGGCTTATTACATTTTACTTTGAAAATTATATCATCAATCTCATAATATAAAATTGATATGTAACTAAATTTTCCTTTGAATTAATTTAGTTAACCTACTAAAACGAAAAGTGCACAAGAGTTTTATTTTGTGTGATTGGGGATAGGGCAATTAACACCAGTCTTTCTTAATAAAAAGAGTTATAATAATTTAAGTTATATATATATATTGCTATCATGGTTATCGGCTATCCTCTCTATTAAACCATTAATTAAACTTTATAACCATACCGTTGTCTTTATCCACGCGTAATTTTCCAATTATATCACACTCAACATCCTATATGACTAGAGTAACGATAAAACCTACCATAGCTTAGGTATATAATAGACTGATATAAACTAAAGAAGAGACATCATTCATATTTATTTACATCAATAAATTTGTCATTCGCTTATCTCAACTAACCTACGATTATAACTAGAATTTAAAATAAAGTGTAATTAAAGTTTGGTTGCACAAATTAGTAACATTAGTTGCTCAAAATTACAAATTTATTATGACATTTTATTTTTAATTGCAATAGTTGCTAGAACACTATAATATTTTTCTTTACTCTATAACAGTATTTTTTTCGAATAAATTTTATTTTGGCATTTATGGAAGTTGATTTGATTTTTTAACTCAAGCACTCTTTTTGTTACTTGCTAATATATTATATACTTCAATTCGTGATTTATTTATTTCAATAGGTTTTTAAACATAGTAAGACGAGTACTATACATTGTAGATTTATATGGACTATATTTTTATTAGCAATTTGATTATTAGTTAATATATATAACATATAATTGTAATTTTTGATTAATTTTATTATAAAATTTCAACAAGGACGATATTAAAACATCAAGACTTTGCTAGTAATTTGGCCAAGTCAGATAGGTAATATTCAAAATATTTTTTATTTGTGTTTTGTAAATAAGTAATATATTTAGTTAGAGCTAAACAGAGTATATCTTAAATATTAGATCTTTAAGTTTCGAGTGAATTAAACTATTTTTAAATTTTAAATTTTAAAAAATTTCGTTATTAGTATTATATGTTGGATCTAACAAATGATTTTTATAGTATTTTTTAAAAGATCCAAGATTTGACAATTATTATTTCTCAATTTTGGCAAAGTTAAAAAAGTCTTATTATATCAGGTTTTATAAAGAAACTATAAAAAATATTCTAATATTTATATATTTTTGAGCTTTCAAATCATTTATCAGATTTAACATAATAGTTAGATAATATTAAATTAACTATGAATATTATAATCATTTATTATAATATCATAAGAATCTGAAATTTGCGTTATAAGTTATCAAATAAGGAATATGAAACATATTATTGCTTTGAAAATATTATTAATAATTAATAAATTATTGTAAATAATATTGATAGAACATACTATATATTAGTCTAGATAAAGTTATTTGTATTAGGTAATGCTAAAAAAATAAGTTGTAAAATATAAATCGAGTTTTATATTGTATATATATTATCACCATCATAATTATATTTTTTATATTTATATTTTACAAAAATTATATTCAATTTAATCTTTTTAATATTATTTGATGAATTTTACTCCCCAACAAATTGATTTTCATATATCACTTAGAATAATAATAATAATTAATAAAATTATATAAAATACTACAATAGTCTTTTTATTATTTCAAATAATTTGAATATCCAAATTATCTATTATCAAATATATATAGCTAAATATTATATAGCAATTACTGATTAAACTATATCGAATATATTATATTAAATATCAAAACTATCCATCAATACCAGTATATTTATTATATTTATATTTTATCGTTTTTATAAATCAAACATAAATATTATTTTTTAAAGGTTATTAGATAAATAGTGTTATATTATTAATAACTATTTTTTATATTTGGAAAAGCATTTAGAAATTTTCACATAATTTATATATTTACAAATAATTTTATCATTTATAGATTACTTATTATTAAAATAAAAAAATTAAATGGATTAAATAATATTATAGCTACTTTTCTTTAATAATCCAAGAAAGATACTATATAGTATGTTTATAACATAATTTGATAAAATAGAAGGTATTATTTATAAAATTATTAATATCGATTAATAACCAAAAATTTTATATATATTTTAATTTATACAGTAATTTTGTAACTATATTGAAATAATATAGTTATTTTAATTGAATATTCTTAGTATTGAAGTATCATATATATTTTAAATTTATCTAAGTATAAGTATGGTATAGTTTAATATATATTGATAAAATATTTTAAAAATAAAAATAAATAAATTGAAATTTAAATATTTTTAATGTAATTTTTATATTTTAATAAATTTATATTTTTTTAATTGTGAAAACCTCAATAAATTTAAATTACTTGTATTGAATAGATTAGATATATAGCAGTAGTCCAACATATAATGAAGATAAAAATAACCAATAATCAATAATTATTTAAAAGGAGGGAAAATATTGTGTGGTGGAATTAATAAAATCAATAACAAAAATTTATATATTGATTTAATATATTTTGCTTATCAATTTTAATAAATACTAATATAAAATTTAATCATATAGTTCAATTAAATAAAAATTCATTATTTTAATTTTATTTTAACTTTATTATAATTTATTAAAATGAAATTATTAATTGTTTTTTCTAGTGGTTTGTGTTATTTATTGTAAAAAATTCTTGGATATTTTATATTATTATTATTATTGTATTATTTTATTATTTAGCTATATAAAGTTAATCTAAATTATTTAATCTCTCTATAATTTAAGCTATTAAAAACTAATGGTTTGGATAAAATAAATTATATATATATATATATATATTTGTTATAATTTGATTTTTATGAAAAAATTTAATAGGATTACCTTGAATATATTGCCATAAATTTAAATATAATATTAATGATAAATATTTCAATGTACTAATATATTTTATTAAATATTATAATTTAAGCTTTTCAACAATGTGTTTTTATTTCAAGCTTTATAAGTACCGATAAACTCTAAATAATATGTTCTGAATATTTTGAAAGATAATCTTCGTAAAAGATAAAAAAAATATTATTTTATTCAATATCAATAGCTTGGTAAAATGCATATATTCCATAAACTTTCCAAAAGCTCAAATTTCTTAATTTTGTATTCGTCAGTTTTTATCAAATTTTTACTAATCATATGATACCTTATAATATTAATAAATTTTGGTCATTAGTTACTTGTTAACTTGATTAATATTTTTACAAAAAAAATTTTTTTGAAAAACTTTATTTTGCATTAACTAATTATTATATTAATTCCTTTTTAAATATTCGAATCTATTGAAAATAAGCTAACTTTTGAATGATTGTCAGAATTATAATTGATATGTATAAAACAGAGTGATTTGGCTTAATTTTTTCTTTGAAATGAAAATTATCAGTTATTAAATATATACAATTATATTTGATTATTACTACCAATAAAATTTAAGTGCCTCGGATATTAAATAATTAATTAATAATTTATTTAAAATAAAATATGTAATAATTAAACAAATTAACTATAATTAATAATATTTATATCGATTGTTATTATTTATAATAATACAGTAATTTTGTAACAATTATAAATGAAAATAATGAAACTATTATTATTAAAATTCATTATGTTTTATTTTAATTAAGTATAAATATGAATTAGTAAACTATTATGAAAATTTCAAATATATATTAAAAGTTTAAATCAAATTAAATCAATAATTTTTTATTCAAATATATATTATAATTAATAAAAAAATTCCAATGGAATAATAATTATTAGGGACAAAAAGAATAATCAAATTTAAATGATGTATACAAATTCATTTATACTATAACAAAATTTAAAATATAAACAAATAATATGATAATAATACATTAGTCAACAATTATACAAAATATTATAAAAAATTAAATACAAATATATAAATAATTATTTTATTTTGATTTATATTTATTACTCTGTATTTTCAATAATAGGAATTTTTTGCAATTAAAAATAAATAAATATTTTAATATATGATATATAAAAATAAATATATAATATAAATTTAATAGTTTCTTTTATTATTAATAACTTTTTACTATATTTTTAACAAGGATCTAACACCTAAAAAATAATTTTTTTATTAAAGACTAAAATTTAATGTTTTATAAACCAATTAAATTTTCCTGTAGAAATTTTTTTTTGTAAGCTAGTTTTTTAATTGCTTAAAGCAATTATAATTATATAAGTTATAATTTAAAGAGTATACTAGATGTAGTAGTTTTTTCCAGTTATTTTTAATTATAAAGTTTTTTACAACTTTAGATTTATATATTTTATAATTATTATATAAAATAATGTTTTCTTAAATTATATTGAAACCACCAATTAAAAATATTTTTATTTAAAAAAACAATATAAAGTTTACTATTAATTGATTTTCCTTTAAAAATTAAATAAAAATAGCATATACTATTATAATTTATTATAATAATTAACATTTACTTATTAACAAAATGTTTATTTAAAAGGATTTATAGAAAAAGTTAATTTAACTTAATTTAACATTTTGATTTGTGTTTTAGTTAAAAATTATACATAGATTTAAAATTCATCAATTGTAATTATTTATTATAAAAGTTTAAACTTCTAATAATATTTGAGTAAGTTTTGTTTAATAATAATTACTCTAATTTTTTTTAAATTTAGTTAAATTATAAGGTATTTATTTTATATTTTTATTTATTAATTTAAGTTTAAACTTTAATATATATAAAATACTTATAAAACTAATATTAAAGTAGTTAGATAATTCCTTTATTAAAATAAAAAGGTGTTTTTTAATATATTTTTTTACTCTATTAACAATTAAAAAAGTAATAATTAAAGTTAGTTTTTTAAATTTTAATAAGTTTTAGATAATTTCTTTTTTAGCTTTAAAATAATTTACCTAGCAATAAATTATTAATTTAAATAATACTTTATTATTAAAAGTTGCTTGTAAATTTTAAATAATTTTAAAGGATTTATAGTTAAGTTTTATTAATACTAAAATAAAAAACTTTTGATGATTATTATTTGGTTTAAACATAATTAAATTAAACAACCAATTTTGAAAAGTTAATTTTTTAATCAAAAAAATTATTATATATATATATTAAAAATATATAGTTTCCTATTAACTTTGTATATATTTATTTATTTCAAACTAATAATATATTTGAAAAATTAGAAATTAAAAAATTTCCCATTACTTTAAATTTAAGGTAATATTATAAATATATCATATCAAGTTTTGTTAATAATAATTTTTTTTCAAACTATTGAGAATTTTTAAAATATAATTAAACTTGGTTTGAGATCCCAAAGTGATACACTTGACACCATTTCTAACCTCAGGTTTCTATTCTATAAGAAGGCTTAATTGACCATTGCTTGCAACACAAGTTGTAATATTAATTGGTCTTAATGATTAAATCCAATGGCTTATTCCAAACATCACTTTAGCCAATAAACCCTCAAATACATTTGCCTACTATTAAGTAACAACAATACCTATTGCCCCTTGCATTACAATATTCATAATACTCGTAAAGAAACTACACTACGATTCACTAAAATTGTCTGTAAAATTTAATTTCTATTTCACTAAAATTATCTGAGGATATTATATTGAATATGCTATTAGAGATATTCCTAAAGGGATAGTGATTTTCATTTCATATATTAAACACGTTAAGGATTTATTAGCATCAATTGAGCTAATGATTTAAAAGAAAAATCTAGCAATATTTATACCCAATGATAATAAAATTGAATTATTAAATTCATAATTTATATTAATAGAACTATATAAAAAGTTTTATCAACTATTTTAAATTCTTAATAATTTAATCAAATTTATAGCTGAATTCAAGATTTATCAAAAAAATTTAATACTTAAGAAAAAATATATAATGAATAATAAAAATAGTTTTTCTAATTTTTCAAATTTAATATACTATTAAAATAATTTGAATAAATAATTAATGCAAGTTTTCTATTAAAAAATTCATTTATTTAAAATGAACAAACTTTGTATTATTATCCATTTTTAAATTTTATTATAATGTAGCTTCTCTATGGGTATTATGAATATTGTAAAATAAGGGGCAATAGGTATTGTTGTTACTTAATAGTAGACAAATGTATTTGAGGGTTTATTGGCTAAAGTGATGTTTGGAATAAGCCATTGGATTTAGTCATTAAGACTAATTAATATTACAACTTGTGTCGTAAGCAATGGTCAATTAAGCCTTCTTATAGAATAGAAACCCGAGGTTAGAAATGGTGTCAAGCGTAGCACTTTGGGATCTCACAGCAGTATTAATTGTGTTGGAATCTTGATACAAAACACAATGATTATCTTCCGAAAAATAGAGACTTTTTCAATTAATCATAGCGATATCTTCATATGAAACGGAAGTAATTTGGTCAATTACTTACATGTTCTACAAGATTATTTTACTGGTATTTATTTATAAATGATTTATTTCGAATTTATTCACTATACTCGAACTTTAATTAATCTTTTATACCACCGAAAATTTCAAATCTATAATAGTATTCATTTTGAATAATTTACTCAATTACTATTTATCAAATTTTTATTGTTTATGAAGTCAATTACTTATTTTTTAAATTATAGCATTAATCTCTATAATTTAATTATTATTAATTTTTTTATAACTTCTACTATTTAATTATTAATTTCAATATATCATATACAGTTTATTTTTTTTATTTCAATTTAAATGCTTGACTAATTCATGTTTATTTGCAATTATATTGAGATTACTTTTAAATATATTAGACTCAACTATACATATTTATTAAAAAATTCTAGTTAGGTTCATTTATCAATATATAAATATACTTTCAAATTGATTATATTGTTCGTATTTGAATATTTAAACCTTCAACAATTGAATTATTTTGAATCAATTAAGAATCAAGGTATAAATATAGGATATTGATTTGAAATTAAATATATTGTTATATTATTATATTCTTATATATTATATTCAAGTTATCTAATCATTTCTAGTCTAATATATATCAAACTAGCTCTTACTTAAAATTGGTATTAAAATCCCAAATAGGCTTGATTATTTTATTTTATCATATGAATATTATTTGTATTAAGTTTAATTCTTACATATACTGAGAAATATTCTATTATTTACTTTAATATATAAATTCGTAAATAAAAGCTATTTCGATAATAAGTATCAAAATATTAGAGTATCAATATTATCAGTTTGGTTAATAAAATCTTTGCTAAGTGGAATTTTTTATCTGTAATCAGAAAACTAATAATATATATAATAATAAATACCATACCAGTATTTGATAAAATTGAATTTCCTTTACCATTACCTTTGATATATATGCAAAAATTAAATAATAGCTATAAACATTGATACGATTATATATCAAGAGAATCTAATACGAAAACATCTATCATTTTTTGTTGAGATATTATCTAATTGATCCAATTTCAATTTTGTATTGAAAAAATTACTCCGAAGAAAATTTGAAAATGTTCCACTTGGCTCAGTTAGAGTAACTAGATTTGATAATATCCTGGACAGTTATTTATTTGTGATTAATAAATTGTTTGTTTCCTTGTAATGATATCACTCGCAACTCAATTTATAATTGATGGAAAAAACTCTGTGAGTTTGTGATGTGGTGCTAAATCAGTGTTTGTTAAGTCTAAAAGATCCGATAGAATTATTTTTATTATAAGGAATAAATCTTATACTTAATTAAATGAATTATGAAGTCCAAAATGTTAACTGATGGATCTCACATTAAACTTTCAATAATCTAAATTATTGTAAATTTTTAATTTAATATAAACTTAATCTCTCTATTTATATTCAGAATATCATTAAAATTTATATTAATATTAAACAATTTAAATATTAGAAAATAAATTTATCATCTCAAAATTTATCTACTACATCTGGGTTTCATTTCAAGTCTATGAAGTATATAAAGCAAAATATTACTCATCAATGAATTTTAAATATTATATTAATTATTATTTTAAATAATAAAAAATTACAATTAATTATCAGATTTAATTATATCAGCATATTCTCTTCCAAAGTCACACAAATTCATAGCATTATTATGAAATAATTTTAAAATGCTATATTAATTATTATCCTCCGAAACTAATTTGATGAAGTTACACTTGATTTATATCCGATAATTTGGATACAATAGAATTCTGGACTTTTTATATTATATAGATCAACTATTTCGAGTATATCGGAATGATATCATTCGGAATGTAATACATATATGGGATATAGTATGATGATTTATTAGATATTAAAAATAGTTTTAGAGTCGGAATTAATGATTTTTCTTTCCAAAAATATAATTTATTAATTTTTATAATTTAAATTTTTGAAAGTTGAGAATATAGAATCAATTGAATTAATCTACTTTGAAAAATCATTTCAGTATTAACACAATAGTTAATTAATTTGACCATAAATATAAGATTATTATTAAATTTGTAATTATAATATATTACTCTTTTAACAATAATTTAATTTTTCATAATTTAATATAATCATAGTTATTACACTTATAACTTACATAGTAACAAATAATTGAATTTTATTTAAGTTATTATAATAAGAATTTGATTATTAAATATTTTCAAATATAGTTTTAAATTATTTATAATTTTTTAATTTTTAATTCATTTAAAACTTAAACAAAATATTAAGATATCTAAATTGATTATAAGGTTTTAAATTTATAAAGATTAAGAAATTTTATTATTAATCTTTTATTAAATAAAATTCAATATAATAATTATTAAAAATTTAATAATTTTTTATATTTTGTTATTAATTATTTATAAAACTAAATTATACAGTTTTTTATAAATAATGATTAGATAAAATAATTAATAAATATTATTTCATTAATTAACTAAAAAATATAAAATAAAAAATATTATTAATTGATTAATTATATATAAAAATT
>JNEM01006590.1:0-14323 GCA_000697335.1 Conidiobolus incongruus B7586 | reverse complement strand
AATTTTATATTTAAAAATTTAATTACAGGGATTATTAATTTAATATAATTATTGAAATTAACTGAATTTATAAAAAAGATATAATATTTAATATTTATTATTGAAAATATGGTTAAGATATTATAAACTATATTAAATTTAACTATTTAAAATAATAAATCAAAAACAAAATATTAGGGTTTGATTTATAAATTATAACTTATAATATTTAAAAATAAATAATATTAAATATTCAAATTTTTATTATTTAAAAAATTTAAATTATAATCAGATTTTATATAGATTTTATATATTTTATAATAAATTTTTTAAAAAAATTATTATTAGAAAAATACTTGTAATATAATTTAATAGATTATTTATTATTCTTGTTTTTTAAATTATTAGGACTATATACCATAAAAATTGCATACTATTAAGAAATTATAGCAGAATATCCAGAAAAGTAGAATCTTTTTCTATCCTTATCATTTTTGGGTTTAAATAATTCATTCAATAAGTGAAATGGAATTTGGATAGGAACCAAAGAATATCATTTGATTTTGGACCAATAAATCCACGATAAATGGGAGGTAATATGCATTTAACTATTAAATCAAAACCAACAGATTGATTGAAATATAACAAATTTAAATATTAAATGAGATTTTTATTAAAGAATTTATTTTATCTTATATTTCTTATTATTATTGAAAGAGTGGTATAACCAAAAGCTTAGTTTATATATATGATTATAATTTTGAAAATAGAATTTAACTTAATTGCAATTTAGTAACATAAAAATAAATAAGGAAGATTAAAAAAACAGAAAAGAATAGAGCGCTAAATGTTTTATGTTGAACTATTCACTCTTTCAAATTATAAAATTTAATGCTTATAAGATTGGTGATAAAGTAAAAAATATATTTTAAATATATATTTAAATAGATGAATTATATGAAGTTAAAGTTTAGATTTTCTTGCTTATATTTTGGTTTTATATCAAAAATAAAAACAACTAAAAGTAATCAAAACAGAATAAGTTGGAAAATCCATATAATTATAAATCCTGAAGTTGATATGACTTGAGTGTATGTAGTTAATAGATTTATGTTCATTAGCATTTGATTGTGTTCTGGTTTTATACTATGATGCTTTAATTAATCTATTAAACTAGATTTGATAAAATCAAAGTGTTCAAGAGTGATATTAATAATTTTATTAAAATTAATTAATTTCTTTTGGATACCACAAGGAGTTGATAATCAAAATAACTAAAACTAATTAATAATAATTTTAAGATATTTTTTATATAAAAATTAATATATTAAATTTATAAAATAATTAAAATAATATCAATTTGGATTTTAATACGTTTTTTATAATTTGAATATCCAAAAATCTGCAAAAAACTACAGTTAGACCTGCCTGGTAAAAATATTAAGTTTGAAATTCAAAATTAAAAAATGAAGACTGAAGACAATTACTCAATAACTATTGCAAGATGATGAGGAATTGGTAGGAAAATTGTCATTATTAGTTTCTAGAGGGTAATTTTGAACAATATTAAATTGATATTTGTTATGAATCTTGGATTAATTATTGATATCTTGTAGGAAAGTTATCATTGGCGATTTCGACTGAGTCGGTGGTTTGGAGATGGAAATAAACTGAATAAGTATTTAATCTCATAGCTTTAACAGAAATAATAATTTTTAAATTTGAATTTAATTTGACTGAAAGAGAATGTTTTAGCTGTGATATGTGATGTCAGGACCTTAGAAACCAAAAATATTTATTCCAATTAACTCATTTGAAATTCAGAGGAGCTTAGGTAAATACATTATTCTCAACGTATAATATATTCTAAACTATTATCAGATTGTATTCAATAATGCTCGCAGGAATGAAGCTTCATATATTTTTGATAATATAGTTAACCTTAATATTTTGAGTCAAATTGAATATCAGTATATAATTAATAATTATTAGATACTGAAGCGAGTAATTTAATGCGTTTTTTGCATCTGTAGTTCAAGAATATTTTTTAGTTAATAAATCCAATGCCATTTGGAAACTGACTTGAATAAGCGATTCTATATAATTAATACATCATCAATCTCCCAAGAATATTAATTTGCCAAAATCTTTATTCATTGTTGTGGAAAAGATGGGTAATACTGTTTTCATATAATTATTTGAGGTTAATTATTAAAAATTTTAGGTTATAGACATTACAAGAATCTTCTTCCAACTCTAATAGCCAATATTAGAATTAATGCGACTGGTCCAGCCTTCATAAGTAGATTATTCCCTATTTATCTAATCACCAATGATTATAAAAATTAAAAGCTGAGTATTAAAATTCTAGTTATTAATAAAGACCTTAAAGAATTTATTGACAAAAATATTAAAATTAGTGAAGTCTGATAACATGGTGCAGGAAAATTAATTAATTAATTAATTGAGTATAATAGGTTGATTAGAGCTATCTGTTTATCCCATTAGGATTAAATATGTTTAATAGTTGAAATTCAACAAATTAATTAATGAGATTAAATAATTGATAAAATTTAAGAATGAATTAAATTAATGAATTTAATATATATGTATATATTTATAACATTATAAAACTTTGAGCAAGATTCTCATATAATTTATATTTGTGTTAATGATTTGATTAATCATTAACACAAATAAATATAAAATAGGTGGTCAAACTCACCCATTAGAAGGAATCCCTTAAAAGGGTACATAACTTTAGGCAAAGAGCCAAAAAGATTAATAAAATATAAAAAAGTAAAGTTAAGAGAGTAGGGGGGGGGTGTATATTCAAGAAAGTCAAGTGGTTTAAATATTTTGAACATAGTAGAAGGTGGCTTATAATAGGGGATTTCTAGAATATCACAAGTCCTTGGTGCTAAAGTATTCCTGACAAATACATACAATATTAAATTTTAAATGACTCAACTATTATTATTATTAAATATTTGAATAATTGTGAAAATTTTAAATTCAACACCTTGTCAAAAATATTTATACTAAAATAAAAAATTTTTTAATAATTCAAATCAAAATTTTAATAGAATTATTTATATTGATTAAAATTAATAATATATAACAATAGAAATGGACCAAAAACTATATATATTGTATTAAGGTTTTCAATAAGTTAAAATATAATTGAAATAATACTAATAGCAAATTTAATTCTATAAATTACAGAATATTAAGCATAAATAAACTCCCATAGCTAAGTTAGTTAGAGCGTGGTAATAATAACTCCATTGTCACATGTTTGAATCATATTAAAAACTATCATAATATGATATTTTCCTTTTATTAAACCTCAATATTATTCATTTTCGAAAGATTTTTTTTGAAAATTTATTGTTTCTTTATTGGTTAATTTTATTTAAATATTAATTCCACTTTTTTAAAATCTATATTAATTAAAACTTATTATTCATCAATAATAATTCTAATAGGTTTTTATATCAATTTAAAATATTTTAAAATTTAATTCGATTAATTTTTAAAATAATGTTAATTATAATATTTTAATATAATAATATTACATTATTTTTTATTTAATTTTTATTAATTTATAAAATTTAATTATAATTATATTGAAAAAAAATTTTTTATTTAAAAATCTCACTATTTTTTTTTCAAATTAAAATATATAAAATACATTAATTTTATTTGATGAAATTTAATTAATAATTTTAAAACATGTGATTTTTAAATTATTAAATTTTTTTATGTATATAAATTTAGTACAAGTCACTAAATTTATTTATATTATCTTTTTATTAATTCAAAATTTTCTAAATTGAAAAAAAAGAAAAATATACAAGTGATGAAAATTCAAGGTACTTGCTCAATCGTTACAGGAGGCGCTTCGGGAATTGGTAAAGAAGTAGCCAAACTACTAGTTTCAAAAGGGTAAAAAACTCTTTTCCTTTCAAATTGTTTATACTAATTTCATTTAGTGGTAAAGTTGTAGTAGGAGATATTGACGAGACTAGTGGCAAACAATTCGTTGAAGAGTTGAACAAGTAATACATTTACCCAATTATTCCATATCAGTATTAACTTTCTCTAGAACTGGCAATAACGCAATATTCGTCAAATGTAATGTCTTAAAGTTAGGAGAAATTGAAAACTTATTTAAAGTTGGGAATGAGAAATTTGGAGGAGTTCAAGTAATTCTAATATTATTGGATTTATATAAGGTTTTAATTGTATTTAGATTATATTTAACAACGCAGGTAGGAACGAATATGGTGAGCCTATACGCAATGCGGGTAACACATATCAATAACTTGACTTGATTATAAGTTTAATATCATATATGATGATAGATAAAGCTACAGAAATTATAAACCTCCTATTCACATCGGTTGTGCAGGGATGTATTTTAGCAAATGAACACTTCCAAAAGCAGTTGGAGAAACATCCAGATAGACAGTTCTGTATTGTGAATACTTCTTCATTGAGTGCTATATTTCCAGTGGCTAGTTTCCCCATTTATAGTTTAAGTAAAAGAGCTGTAAGTTTTGAATTGTTTTGTTGATTGAGTACTTATAAATGGTATCAGGTTATGGACTGTACTAGGATCTTATCTCAACTCGAATGGCCCAATGTCAGAGTTAATGCAATTGGTCCAGGCTTCACGCGTAATGAATTATAATGAATTTATTGATATCAATAACTAATAATTATTCTAATAGGTACCAAAATCCTCATCAGCGAACACGGTGAAGACAGCACTGAAGTTATCGAATCCACATTGGGACTGATGGAGCCTGACTACATTGCAAAACTCATGGTGGAATTGGTAGAGAATGACAAGTTGAACGGAATTGTCAGATTTGTTACACCTAAGAAGATTAAGGATTATGAACCTTTGAATGTGTCTAAGATGTAAACATGATAAGTCAATATTTTTTAATAGTGATGTTATTAAAGTTTTTATAAAATTTTATCTGTATTTGATTCATTTTATTCAACGTATATTTCTATTTTGTTATTGATAATTTTATTCAAACTTTTCAAAGAACAATACCAAATAAAAACGATCTTTTTAAACAAGTTGAATATATTTCAATATTATATAATAAAAAACTTATCAATTGACGACGATAATTGTGGGAGGAAATAGGCTTTTAGTGCTTAAACGAGGAATCGCCAGTGGAAAACAATTGGTTACCACAGAGTTAAGGCAAATTAATGGAGTTCACCAAATTAGGTGAAAATTACTTAGTGTAAATTCGGTTTTTCGTGTAAAATAAATATCTCACGCTCATCACGACTCAACGCTTTTGTGAGGGTCACAAGAAAAACTTAGAGTCTGGACAATTTTGAATGGAGAAAAAAGAGATAAGTTTATTAGTTCGTTAATGATGATTTTGTATTAGCTTTCATTGTTGATTTTTATGGATATGAATAACTCAGTGACGGAAAGGAACACAACCACACAGTTCAGGAAATGGGTGTTCTCCAATGTGACTTCTTGATTCAGTGCAGTAATCGTAGTTTCTTGAGTGATTGACAAAATTATTTCCCATCACAATTCAAATTATTTGGTTTGTTCTCAATATTGAAATGAGTATTAATTTTTGATTCAATTATATTGTAATATTTAATTCATTGATTTGGATTATTGATAATATTGAAATGAACTCTGATATTATTCTTTTTTACTAAATACTGTTAGTTTATGATAGATTGAACCTGGGAGGCTGTTTTGAGTAATTCACCATATGTATAGTTGCATTAAAATAAACTCAATTATTTTTCCTTGATTATTTAACAATATAAATAATTCAATCAAAACTCAGTTGAATAAGGATTTCAATAACTCTAGTCATTTAGTCATTATTTCATTATAAAAATCATTCAAATTTCTTAAACTTCATTAGTTAATAATTGTGAATTCCAGTAGGGTTTATATAACGTACAATTCCATTTAAACTATTGTCTTCAACCAATTCCACCATTTTATTAGCCATATACTGTATAAGTAATTTCCCATAAACTTTTCGAATAATGCCAGGTCGGTCACCTGCTTTGGTTGTGAGGATATTAGTACTTAACAATGGTATAAGTAAAAGGAATGATATTGAGATATGCAAATTACTTGTATAGCCTGGTGCTATTCCATTAATTCGGACATTTTGTCAACCCTGCTGTGATAGTGATAGTGTCAAATTTTTGATCTAATCCAAAATTAACACATTGGCATCTATTAAAATGATTAGGATGACTAATCGCTTTGTAAGAGTGTACACCGGCATATGTTGCAAAGGCTCCTCACTCACTATAGAACCAGTATTCACAATACAGAATTGTCTATTTGGATCAGATTTCAATTGAAGTTGGAAGCGTAAATTGGCTGAAACATAACTCTGTAGGACTGATGTAAGTAGAATATTGAGTAAATTGGTAGCTTTTTCTAATCCGATATCACTACGAAATTTAAAATATGATGAGAGATAATTTATCTGATGATGTAAGAGTATCCCCAAGTTCATTCCTACCAGCATTATTAATCAAAATCTAATCACTCCAATCAATCAACCAACCAATCTCAATGAATCATTATGAAATTACTTGAATCCCTCCAAATTCTCGAGAATATAGCTAGAATAAATTTTTAATATGATCCAATTTACTTATGTTGCATTTTGGGAAGATTGCATTATTGCCAGATCTAAATTCTGTTAATATTGGATATCACCAACTACTTTACCACTAACAATTGTTAATATTGTAGATCGGATAAATTACTATTTAGATATTAATAATTTAGCTAGTTCGCGGCCAATTCCTGATGCAGTACCTGCAACAAATGAGCAAGTACCTTGAATTTTCATAAATTTCTATAAGTTTTTTCAAATCAATTAAATATAATAAATAAGAATTATATTTATACTTTAATATTTAATTAAAATTTAATTTTTTTTTTCATTTTAATAATTCACCTAATTTAATTTATTAAAAAATTAAAATAAGAATAATACTAATATTTTGGAATTAAATAAAAAAAATTCAATTGATACTATTTAATATACCAATGATAGTTTTTAATATAATATTACAAATATAAAATAGATTTATTAGATAAAGCTAACAATATTATATAAATTGTATCATAAATTAAACTAAATTAATTTCAACACAGTTAAAGTCTATTCAATATATAAATAAAGTTATTTATAAGTATTAGAAAATTTTTTTATTATTAACTTTAAAAATCAATATTTAATAATTTATAGTTAATTTCAATATGGATATTAATTGATACTTCATTCAATAAAAAAATTATTAAGTTCTTGAAGTATTAATATAAATAATGATATTGATATGTTTTAACATTATATATTAATTGAATACCTATTATATCTTAAACTTACCAATCTACTTAATTTATCACAGTATTTTTATTAGTTGGAATTGAATTCTACCTTAAGTAGATTTGAACTTTAAATTGAAAAATATTAATATAATACTATTTAAATATATCTATTATAAATTGATAAATAGAAATGTTTTATAGTTTAATTGAATTTGGAATAATTATCATAAGATTCAAAATTTTTAAAAATTAATTAAAAAGCTATAATTTATATTTTAAATGTTATATTATATATTTGATTGATTTTTTCTAACATTATAATAACCAAAGTTGATATCATGAATGATAATTATATATTATCATTCTATTTATTTTTTAATGATTTTAGTCCTTGAAATAATCTATGTATTTTATATTAATTATCATATAAAATGAATTTTGATTTTGTTAATGGATATATTTAGAAATCGATTAGTTGTTAAGATTGGTTATGAATTTTTTATATCAATATTATTTTTCAATATGTTTATATATATAAACTCTACTTTCTATTCAATTATTAAATATTTATATCTTTTTCTAATTGATTTCAAATTTTTATATAAATTAAATATAATTACTAAATTATAGTTATTAATATTTATCAATAAAGGACATGATCATAAAGTAGGTGCTATTTAATTCTAAATAAATTGATAATATATCAGACTATAATCTAGTTATAGTTGGAATTTATTCAGCTATAATTCTAATTTGACAATTATTCAAGTATGAAAAAATCAAACTTTTTCCGTGTTGAATAAAAGTTCTTTAATATCATCGTACCATTTGAAAAAAATAATATTGTATAATTATGCAATAAGGTTTGATTTGAATCATGTGTTTAAAAGTCCCAGATATTCATACAATATAACGAATTATCAATAGGGATATTTCATCATATTAAAAGTAATTTAAAATTAATTTATATTATTGCATTTATACTTTATTTTAACTTCAGAAAAATTGAATTAGTTAATGATAATTATAAATAGTATAGAATTTTAATAAAATCAAACTGTGAGATTAATAAAAATTAAATAATGAGATGTTTGTTAATATAGTTACTCTGACATAATAGATAAAAATTAAAAATCCCGAAAATTAATTAATTAAATAGACTTATATTTGATTAATTAAATTTACGGTTTAAAATACAGTTAAAATTCTTAGCATTCAATTTAATCCTTTCAAATTAAAATAATTTTTTTCATATTGGATATTGAAATTTAAAAGATATAATAGTTAATAATAATTATATAAATATTAACTTTGATTAAATTTAAATAATTTATAATAATTAGTATAAAAATATTATCAATTTTATTGTAAAATTATTTAAATTTTAATAAATTTGATTTAATTTGGGTGTAATATATATAAAATGATGTCAAAAATGCAAATGAGAAACCAATCGTGATTATCCAGAAAAAAATAGGTTTCAGTTAAATTAACTGATGTATATATAAGTGGGTAATGCTTTCAATCTTAAAATAAAGTTATTAAAAATGAAAGTTCAAAACACTTGCTCAATAGTTACTGGAGGTGCATCAGGTATCGGTAGAGAAGTAGCACGACTAATTGTCGCAAAAGGGTAAGTCATCATCTAAATTTTTAACAATTAATTCTAATATCTTAAAGTGGCAGAGTAATTATTGGCGATATTAACGAGTCTGAAGGGTTGAAACTGGTTGAAGAACTCAACAAGTAATTGTAAAAACTCTTATAATAGAATATTAGCTCAATAATTTAATATTTAGAACTGGATTAAATACAGTATATGTGAAATGTGATGTAACTAAATTGGAAGATCTCAAAAATTTATTTAAAGTTGCTACTGAGAAATTTGGTGGTGCTCAGGTAAATAAAAAAGTTTTAGGTAATTTAATTCATGATATATATTGAAATTATTTTAGATTGTGTTTAATAATGCAGGTAGAAATGAACCTGCGAATACGTTGGAGAGTGCTGGTAACCATACTCGATTTTAATTTTACAATTTATTTAATCAAAAATTTGGTAGAGTGTACAACCAATATTCTCAATATATTATTTACATCGGTGGTCCAAGGCTGCATATTAGCTAATATCCACTTCCAAGAGCAATTGAAATCCAATCCCGACAAACAATTTTGTATTATCAATACATCGTCCCTGTCAGCTCAAATTCCAGTTTCCAAATTCCCAATTTACTCGTTGTGTAAACGATCAGTAATGAGCATTTTATAGAAATTGAAATGGATTCTAATATTTTACTAGGTTATGGACTGTACTAGAATCTTATCTCAGCTGGAATGGCCTAATGTCAGAATTAATGGAATTGGACCTGGTTTCACACGTAAAATATATTAGCTATGAATTCCCTTTCATGTCTTACACTTTATTTCAAATAGGCACAGGTATTCTTATCACAGAAGAAGGAGACCAAACTTCCAAAATTGAAGAAACTTTGGGTATGATGGAACCTGACTACATTGCTCAAATCATGGTAGAATTGGTAGAGAATGACAATCTAAATGGAATTGTTAGATTCGTTACAAAAGAGGAAATTAAGGATGTTGAACCTTTAATTGTAGCTCATCTTTAATTCTTTCAATTTATTTTTCATTGATATGATTTTTTTTAAATTTTTATTAAAATTATTAAATTTATTATTATTATTATTTAAGTTATATAATATTTATATTTTATATATTGATTAGACTGTTATTCAATGATTAAAATTTGTTACTATTGGAAAAACTCTACAAAATGGCAAACAAGAATTAAGATATTGATGTATATTTTATTATAATATATATTTTTATCATTATATATTAATTACATTCCATTTTGGCTAATTAACAATAATACTGTAAATGGTGAAATGAATTTCAAATTACAAAATATTGATTCAAACCATGTGATATGTCACAGAGCTGTAAAATCAAGCCTTAAATTTGGATATAAACAGTTTTACTAGAATCATTATTATCATATATATCTTCGGTTAAAAATAACGTAAATAATTTCAATTTGAATTATAAGTACCTATATTAAAATATCACTATAGATTGAATAATATATTAATTAAATATTGATTTTTTTTAGTTTTTTTTAAATCATTAAAACTTATCAAAACTGAAATTAAATCAAAAAAAGTTAAAAACTAAAGCACAAAATCTGGAACATATAATGAGTGCTGTTAATCCCTCACAAACTGTATATTTATAAAATCAAAATAAAAAATACTAACTGTTAAATTAGGATGATAGTGATTCCAGTTTATTATCCACTTAAATTGATGAAATGAATTAAGAAATTAATCAAATTGATACACAGATTAAGATTTTGACTGAAGATTGCGCAAATTTACAAGCATTAATCAATAATTGTGATTCTTTAAGAACTGAAATAAATCAGTTAATAGAAAATTGAAAAACCTAGAAAATTTAATAGAAAAGATTTATCAAGAATGCGAGATTCCATTAAATATAATTTAATACAAACAGATTCGCAAATACAGAAAATTTAGAAAAATTTATAAATTTGAGAAAATTTACGAGGATCAGGTTCAATTAATAAATGATAGCAACATTGAATTGCTAAAAATTAACCTTGAAAAAGAGCTGGAACTAAAATTAATTAAAAAATAAGCATTTGAATTTGATTGGAAGGTATAAAAGTATATTTATTATTAATATGAATATATACATTTTATTAAATTTATATAGGATGTGCGAACTTTGCAAAATGAGCGCAATAAATTTGTCGAATCTTGTTTTGATCAATTAAATCATTCTGGAGCCCAGAGAATGTCAATTGAATCAGCCCTTTCTAACGAAGTTGAGAAGTGTCAAAATCAATTGAACCATCAGTAGGTAAGTAAATATTTATAATAATTATTTAATACTTATCATTATATTACAAATAGGAAATAAATGCTCGTTCTAGTGACTCTGATAATGATTGCGACCTAAAAAAATATCTCATAAACTGCATACATATCAACAATACCAACAAAGGATTGAAGATTTCAATTTAAAGATTAAAGAGTATTTATTCATTATTATATTATTATTATTTATATTTAACTAATTAAATAGGTATGATATATGGAAAATAAAACATCAAATCAAATTATATTCTGATCAATATAACAATACACAAAGCCTTCTATCCCAATTGATGTCAGGATCAGATATGACTATTGCACAATTGATTGAAGTGAATGATAAATTAATATCTATTTGAAAGGCAAAGTATAACTATTTGAAGATCATTTAATGTGATGGCTTATATGAAAAACAACAAAGTCTTAAAGGGCTGATCACACATAAGCAAAGCATACTTGATAATATGCAATTAAATGCTAAAAATGATACGTTAGAGTATGAGGTAATCAATTTAAATATTACTTTTATATTCAATTAATTTTCAAATACTTTTATGAAGTTTCAAATACTCAAATTGATTTATTAGTATGGAAATTAAAAAATGGCAAATTTTTTAATTTCTGATCTTTCAAACATATTATATGTTTTGAAAGATTTTTTATATATAAAATATATAGGAAAATATTTATTTTCAGACTATATATATTCAATTTTAATTATTTGTTTTATTAAAATATATTGAATTTAAAATTTATATTTAAATTTAATTATATTTAAACTAAATAGTGATTATCAAAAGGCTTTTATTTTTATATTTTTAAAACTTAACCATAAATCATTTAATATTTTTTAAAACTTACAAACAATTTATAAAGATAGTTTTTTATTTAAAATTATCATATATTGTTAGATTTATGATTTTAAAGCTAAAAAGGATATTATTTAAAATTTTCTAAAATTTAAAAGATTAATTTCTATTTTTATTCTTTTACTTATTAATAAAATAAGAAAATATATTAAGAAATACCATCTTATTTCTATTAAAGAACTATTAAAGCAATTTAATATTAATTATATAAGTATGTTATATATATTTAAGTTTAAACTTAAATTAATTAATAAAAATATAAAATAAATATCTTATAATTTAACAAAAGCCTAAAAAAATTATAATAGCTATAACTAAACTAAACTTATTAAGATATAACTAAAAACAATGGTTTTTATAATAAATACTTATAATTAATAAATTTTAAATCTGTTTATATAATTTTATATTTATAAATAAAATAAGATATTAGGTTAAGTTAAATCAATCCTTTGTATAAATTCTAATAGATAAATATTTTAAATATAAGTGAATATTAATTGTTATAATAGATTATAATAGTATTTTTTTTATTTAATACCTTAAGGAAAATCAATCAATAATAAATTATATATTATATTTTTTAAATAAAAGAATTTTTAAATAGTGTTCTTAATATAAATTGAAAACATTTATTATTTTATATCATAATTTTAAAATATATATATTTAAAACTATAAAAAATTTTTTATATAAAAAAAGTTACTATATCTAGTATATTCACTTAATTATAACCCATATAATTATAAATATTTTAAATAATTAAAAAAAATATCTTATAAAAAAATTACTATAAATAAATTAAATTAGTTTGTGAAATATTAAATTTCAATTTTTAATATTAAAAGCTATTTTTTAAATATTAGAAGCTTATTAAAAATTTAAAAAAGATATATTAATAATTAAAGAGGCTATTAATTTTATATTATTTATTAATTTTTAAATATTATTTTTTTATTTTATTTGTTTAATTTTAATTTCAAAATTATATCATTATTTAATTTTTGAATTCATTATTATAAGTGAAGATCAAATTATTATTGATAATAAATATTTGGGTAAATATGATAATCAAAAATATTCTTATAATAAGATGTTTTTTCTTAATTTTTATATTTTAAATCATATTAATAATTTCTTATTGAAAATAAAATTATTGAATCAAGTTTTAGATTTGTATCATGTTTATCCTAATTAGTAAGTTAATTAGTGATCTAGTAACTCTTCTAACTATTATATATAGATTATCTAAAGAGTATCACACAATCATATATGATGAAATAAATTAAAATATTTCTAAGTTATGGTCTAAAATTTAATATCGTAAAGGTATATAAAAATAAGTATTAGTAAAATAATTTCTTATTAATTTTATTATACATATTAAATCTTTAATTATTAAAGCTGAATATTTATCTGATATCCTAGAGCCATCTTTTAAACATTAAGTAATTATCAATTTTATAAATCATTTTGTAAAAAAATATAATAAATTCAATATATCGTTAAACTTAAGTTCAGGTGATAATATCATTACATTAACTATTCGACTTGTTTTGGCTAAAGCATTCAGTGTGGAATGTCAATTTTTATTCTTAGAGAGCCCATTCGACAATATGAATTCTAATAATATTCATCCATTGGCACAAATTTTAAAAAGGTAAATCAACCAATATTTTCCAAAATTTATATGATTAGTGATTATTTTTAGTATAACTGAGTCAAAAAACTGAGAAATCAAGTTGAGATTAATTATTACTACTAGAGATCTAAAAATTGCTGTCATCTTAAATCCATCTATTTTTAAGCATTTTATTGAAATTCATGATAACGGGTAAGTTTATAATATTAAAACAATTATTAAAAATTTCATTTTAATCTTTAATTCTTGTATCCATTCTGAAATTGAAGTAATACCATTTTAAATAATATATTTTTTTATTGCAATTTTCCATTAATTTTTATATATTATAATAATAATCTATATATTTTTATATTTATCTGTTTTTAAATATATATTTTTTTAAAAATTCTATAAATAGAGAAAGTTTTGATTGAATATTTTGAATAATATTATTAATATTATTTAATTAATTTATCTTGGCAATAATTATTCAATTTAAGCTTTTAGTTAATATTAATATCTTAATAGTATTTATATTCTCAATTAACTGATTATAAAATTTAATATTATTAAGC
>JNEM01006580.1:0-16796 GCA_000697335.1 Conidiobolus incongruus B7586 | reverse complement strand
GAAAGCTTATTATTTTATATAATAATTATAAAATATGTAAATTTAAAGTTATAAAAACTTTTTAATTAAAATTAAGTAAAAAAATACTATATCTAGTATATTCTTTAGATAATAACTTATATAATTATAATTGCTTTAGATAATTAAAAAACTAGCTTATAAAAAAATATTTTTCCAAGAAAATTTAATTAACTTGTGAAATATTATATTTTAGTTTTTAATAATCTAAACTATTTTTTAAATATTAAGAGTTTGTTAAAAGTATAGCAAAAAGTTATTAATAATAAAAGAAACCATTAAATTTATATTATATATTTATTTTTATATATTATATATCAAAATATTTATTTATTTTCTTTTATAAAAAATAGTCTTTATTTAAATTACAGATTAATAATTAAAGTTATCTTATAATATTCCCACTTATTTTAATGATCTTTTAACAAAAATATAGTTAATATTATATATTATAGATTAAGAAAAATAGTAATATATTTATTATTATAGAATTTAAAACTAAATACTAATATATAATAATATCAAAATATTTGTACTTCAAATGATAGTTTTTCAAGGCCTTGGTTAAATAATAACTGGTATTCTGAGAATCAGTGGAATTCTGGGAATGGTAATACCTAAAATTAAGTTTTAATCTGTTTATATATAAGTTAGAATATAAACTTTATTATTAGGATAATAAGTTAATTAAAATTACACAAACAGATTAAATCATCCAAATATAAAAATGCTCCAAATTCATAAAATTTACTCTTTCCTAGCTTGATAGATTAAAATATATTATCAATATTAATTTATCCTAAACAAGCAATCATAATTTACAAAATATAATATATACTATTTTTGGATGAAATTGACATTTATTGAAAGTAAATATTTAATAAGATTCTGAATTTTTAATAGACTGATTATAGTGCTAATTTGATAAAAATGAATTTATACAACAAATCCAAAATTTTCTTAGTCATTATATTTATAAACACTCAATGATAAAATACCATTAAATAAAGATTGATAAAAATAATAATTTTATTAATCAAATTTTTTATATTGTTTGTTATCTTAGCAAAGTGTTTTCTATTTGTTAATAAACTTTATCAAAATTAAATCAAATTGATAAGACAAAAGTAATTCTAGAGTGAAAATTATACTTATAGAAATTTAACTAAATCAGGTATATTAATATTGATATATTATATATTTGAACTTTAAAACCAGTTTTAGTATCATTATCTAAAAGATGATGATTACTTCAATTTTTTGAAATCTTGGCAAAATAAATTAGGATTAAAATTGAATTATTCAATAATAATATAAATTTATTAGAATTTTTAAATAAATATTTTTGTGAGGGTAATAAATTTTAACAATTGAATTGTAGTATTAATATCAATTGAGTAATGAAGTATAAAATTCATTATTAATATATAAATCAATATATATTCATTTGTGAAATATTAAATTGTCAAGGTTCATTATTTGTATTCAAAATTTTATTATATTTGATATTAACATTCTCTTGAATTATATTTAAGATATTTAATTTATGAACGGAAATGTGTCAAAGTGTTAAAAAATGGACTGTTAAACCAGTTTAATTAATGAAGAATAAGTATATTAAAGGTTTAAAATTGTTATGATTAGTCAATAAAATAATTATATAGTATATTCACATGGATCTATTTAAGGCTTTGAATTTATATAAAATTTAGAAAGAGATTATTAATTCGGATTATGAAAGTTTATTGTACTTCAATTATATGATGGAAATTGAAATCAGTGTGATAATTGAATCATGAATATAATATAATGAATTTATTAGAACGTAGTTTTAAGATATCAAATCTGCAAGATAATTGCAAACAAAAATAAATTTTTCACAGACTATTATCCGACATTTATATTGGAAATATTTAATATATATTGATTTATATAATATCAATATTGAATCACATTAAACTTGAAAGAAACTGATTTGAGTATTTATATTTGAATTTCATTCTTAGTTCAAATATTATCAACTATATAATAATAATAACTCTATATTTTTAGAAATATAAATATTGGATAAGTAATTTAATAAAAGATACTAATATTATTTTGATAATTTAAAGTAATTATTGATTATTATATGCCACAAGTATGATTATTTAAGTTAGTAGAATATTTCATCAATATAATACAAGTATAATCATTAGGAGTAAAAAAATCTTCAATTAATAATCTTATTGACCTTGGACGATATATATTGAAAATGTTATTTTTATCAACTTTAAAATACAAAATTGTAATTAATATTATTGTTAACAAATTATTATTGATTATATGCCAATTACAAAAATAAAAAAAAATTAAATAACATAGATCATTTTAAATTTCAAATGTATTTACATTAAAACAATATTTATAATTATTTAATGATTGTTATTGGTTAGTGCTATAAGATATATCTGATATTCGAATTCAAATTTGATAAAATGAGGTTAGATTAATTTCATTATAGTTTCCACTATAATATCAATTTTTATTCATTTTAAAAGGAATATTATGTATATCAATGCTGATTATCAAGATGTAAAATGAAATCATTAACCATTCTATATAACTTATCATTTATATTTACAATAACATATTCACAATAAAATTAGTTTCAAGTCAATTAATAACTTATGAATAAACTTATAATCTTGATATATTGTAAAGCTATGATTTATTTAACAGGTTTGAATGTGCCATTTGTTTAAAATTAATATTCATGAAAAAAAATTTAATATCATGATTAATAAATATTAAATAAATACTAAATTTTAACTCTCTTTGATAGCTGGTTTTAGTTAATAAGTAAAGATTAACGTCTTTTGTAGTTACTTAATTAGTTCAACAATCATAATGGGATAGTATTGTTTTTAGTAGAAGGGATTTCATAAGGTAATTGATTTTAAATTAGCAGATCCTCATTGTTAATCTATGCAGTAACTAATTTTAACCTATCACCTTCATCCCATAATAGCTCGTGATACTTGGGGTAAATTGATTGATGATTTGTACAATAATTACTGCATTCTATTAAAAAAATTTAAAATTGTTTTTAATTGAATATATAGCATCCTTGTAATTATTACTCAACTCACTAAATTACAACTTATTGAATATTATTAACATTGTTTTTCAATTGTATCATATATTAAATATTCAATTTAATCTTAATAATCATCATCTTATCTCAATATAATTTTATTCATCAAAATAGTGAGACTTAAAATTATATCTAGCTCCAATTTTAGGCTGCAAATTTATTATTTAAATAAAACATAATAGGATTTAATATTCGAAAAATATGTCTGCATTAGCTAAAAAGAATACTAAATCCTCCAACTCTACACCTCAGCCCTTAGATTCGGGAGATTTATCAAATTCAGGCTCTATCCTGGAAGATTATTCTATGGGAGAGATGAGCGTTAGCGCTATATCTGATACTTCTTTAAAGTCAGATTCCCCATTCTTCGCTCAAATGAATAATTCCTCACCACATAACCGTCCATCAAAAATTGCAATGTCCAACCCTATCTCTCCACGAAGCCCTCCAAGCACACCACCTATCAAACCGACAGTCAAAAAGACTGGGTTGCCAACACCTGCGTCAAGTCTAAGATCTCCTTCCAAAATTCCAACCAACCCTTCGCTCAAAAGTGGTTTACTTGGCACAAAGCCTGGTACTAAACCTGTTGCATCAGCAGTTAAAGATAAATTGAAAAAGCCAGCTGCCCCTGAGGTCCCAAAAATACCTATTAATTCTGTAGTTCAGGTACCTTCGATGAATTTAAAAGGGACTTTGAGGTTTTTAGGAGCAATTGATGGAAAACCAGGACTCTGGGCGGGTATTGAGTTATTCGAAAGAGGTACTGGTAAAAACGACGGTACATTTGCAGGGTAAGATAATTATCTAATATGCTACATTCAATTATTAATTTTTAATATAACTATAGTCGTGTTTATTTTAATTGTCCTCCTGAAACTGGTATATTTGTTCACGCAACTAAGATTGCTTTGGATGATACTACCAATGCACCAACCTCTAAACCTTCACTTGCACCCAATAGTTTGGGAACCAAATCATTGCCACGTACTGCTAAAGCACCAGGTGAGATTTCCCAACGCCCCAGCTCACTTTATAACTCGAAAGGCCTTTCCAATAATTTGGGTGGTCCTGAAACTACCAGAATTGCCGATGCCGCAATGAAATCCACGTCATCAAATTCGATCAACCAGATTTTATCAAGAAATGCAGATATTCGCGCCAGACTTCGAGCAACACAAAATCAAAATTCCAACTCCTTATTAGGAGCTGATATTTCAGGTCGTCAAGATTCTGGAAGGGGCTTAGGTAGCGAAAATGGGATGGAAAAGTCATTCATGACTGAGAGATCTGATGATTCAGTGTTTTCTATAGATGAAAGTTTAGAGCCTTCAATTTTGGTAATTCTTCAAATTAATTCAAAGCTAACTTGTTATTTAACCTAATTTGTTTAGATTCCAAAACTCAAGTCTAGAATAGAAACAATAGAAGCTCAAAATAAATACCTGAAATTAGAGCTCAAGAAAGGTAAGGCTCAAATTGAAGCCACCAAATTGTTACAGAGTGAGTTTATGGGTAAAGGAAGACCGTTCCAATTTTTGAATGGTCAGACTGATACTACGGCAGCCTCTGGAGGAGAATGGAAAAGATTACTTGGAATTAAAGATCAAAGAATTAATGATCTTACTCATTCAACTACCAAACTAGGATTAGAGATTAGAGTATTGAAAGATAAGCTCTATAGTTTGGCTCCAGATTCTAAATTGATCGAGGAAGAAATTACTAATATAACAAAGGATTTTGATGCCAAAACTAATCAAATCAAAGAGTTACAAACTGCTATTGATGATCTTAAATTATTGAATTCTAATAAGGATGATGAAATCACCAATCTACGAAGACAACTGGATTCTCTAAAAAATAATGTCAACGTTCCTTCTGGTGTCATAGATTCAGAAGCTTACAATCAAAAGTTGAAAGAAGTTGAAGAACTCACCAAATCTTTGGAACAAACAAAGGCTCGAGCCTCCCAACAAATTCAGGCTCTAAAGCAGCAAATCAAAGAGCAAGAGTCCAAACAAGAAACCGAAGTATCTACTTTACATGCCAGAATTCGTGCTTTGGAAAGTAGCGTGACTGAACTTGAGGTTTCGGGATCAAGTAGGCTTCAACTTTATGAAGATGCGAATAAGGAAATTGAGAATCTCAATAAACAGCTTCAAGAAAGTCAAATTCAGAAAAGCAAGTTAGAAAAACTGGCCAACGAAATCGGTGCAAGTGGGCAAGAAGCTATTGAAGCAATTTCATCCACTGTTAAACATCTTCAATCTGAAAATAAGAAGCTAAAGTTGGATATTGATCATCTTTATCAAACCCGTGCAGAGTTTGAAAATACCAGTCAAATATTAGATGAACAACATAGAATCCAATTGGATGAAGCCAGGAAGATAGAAGAGAAACTCAGACAAGATAATGATGATTTGAGGAAAAAGTTAGAGTCACTTAGTTCAAATGTAAATCAAACAATTCAAAACAATGCTATGTCTCCCGATGGAGAATGGGTCAGTAAGGCTGAATACGATCAATTGGGCGAAGAGGTTCAAGAATACCTCGACTTATTAGAATCTTATAAATCTGAAAGAGACGACGCCATGGTACAACTACAAGCTTTGACAGCTTCCTTGACTCAATTAGATTCTAATAACTTATCAATTGATAATCACTCCACCAAAGCCGGCTCGAATGGCCATATTGACAGCGAAATTGATCAATCCACACACGAACTCAAACATAGAATTCAGTGTCTCGAAAAAGAACTTGAATTATCCCGGGAATATAAATCAAAAGCTGAAAAAGATGATCCTTCCAAAAATTTTGATGAAGAATTACTTGCTAAACTAGCTGAAAAAGAAGCCTTGGTTACTCAATTAACAGCTGATCTCACCAATACCAAAAACGAGCTGATGAAAGCTACGGCAAATTGTAACCAATATAAGTCACAGCTTGCTGCAATTACAACCGAATACGATCAAATGGCTAGCAGTTGGGATATCCTTGAAGAAGATTGCGCCCATTATATGGAGCAACTTGAACAACAAACTTTGCGTGTGCAAACGTTAGAGAAAGCCTTGCAAGAGGGAGGTTCTGATGTTCTCCTTCATGAACAAATCCGCGAAATGACGGTTGAATTCCAAGAAAAAGAACACCAGATGAAACTTGAGATCCGTAAACTCAAGGAGAGTAAGATGGAGTTGGAAGACATGCTTGAGAGTAAGATCTACCGCGAATCTGAACTCGATGATCAAATTCAGATTCTCAAAGACCAAATTGATGAAATGTCAAGAAACGGCCCAAGAAATGATACACACGATAGTGTTCCAGCATCTCAAATGTCTATGGCTCAGAGTAAATCATCCAAATTCGACGATCTTGAAGACCAAGAACTTAAGAGTTTGCTCAGCGAAGTCAATGTATCATATCCTCGACCTCTCCCTAAGCAAGAAACTAATCAACAGTTATATTGTGATATCTGTGATGAATTTGGTCACGATATTATGAGCTGTAAATCGGTTGTTCTCGATGGTGAATATGATGATTATAACGAAGATGACGATCCAGTAAATATTATATCTTTTACTAATAGTTTTTGTTATTTACAGTTTTTTAGTACTGTGACAACTGTGGAGATTTTCAAGGCCATACAACTGAAAACTGTCCCAATTCTAATGAGGTAGATTAATCATAATATCTCAACAATCCATAGCTAACTATCAATTTTTAGACTTTTTAGATTTGATTTCAATATACGCTCCCATATTTCTCGACTATCTTACATTTTATCTCCTCCGTTTAATAATCACTCCTACTATATTAATATTGTGTATAAATTTGTTTTATTAAAAATTAATCATAATTTTATTATTTACTTTTATTTTTTTAACTTTGTTAAATTATTTTTAAAATATATTCTAATTTTTCGAATAGAATTCAATTTTATGATATTATTTGATATTTCATCAATTAAACAGTTACACTTTGAATTAAACATAACTTAAATTAGCAAATTTTGATGAATACTTGTTATTTTGAATGAGTGATATTAGGAAGGAATTTTTTAATTATGACTATTCATTTTACCAAATTTTCCTCTAATTGATAAATTAATTTTACCCAAAAACCATTTCAATTTCTTATTTTCAATAAAATTCGTGACTTGACCAATTCAAATTCTAAAAAATTCTTGGTTACATTTATTATATATTAATAAATGGAATTAAACTTAATCAAATTCCCCAATATTTTATGTCAAAATTTTGCAAATTCAAATCCATTCAAAATCCTGTATATATCTATCACGAGACTCAACCCTACAACCAAACTCTGAATAGGACGTTGTCTAATAGTGGCAAGCGAAATGAACACTCATTCAAACTTATCGATATCGAAAGTTCTTCAGAGTTGACTTATTAAAGGATGGTTCATTAGAATCTAGGTATGTTTTGGAGCCTGAACTTTCTGAATAACAAGTCATAGTTTTGGGTTTCATTATTAACTAGAAGAAAAATTATCTTGTATGTTCTACAGATAATAATACTATATTAACCAATTGAATAGAGTTTCATTATTAATAAAAATCTAGGTACTGGCAAATTTCATATAATCAAAAAGGTAATAAAAAAGTGAGAGCTTTGGGATATACTGGAAGATCCAACCTGGAGCTTTGCAACGAGTAGAAAGTATGCGGGGATGACTTCAACAATCAGATTTGCATCATTTAATTTGGGAGGTTCTACTATGCATAGTTCTGAAGGCATTAGTTTGGGCACGAATATAGTCGACAAGTTAATTGAAAATATTTTAGCAAGTAAAAATAAGAGAAAGAAATGGAGATATGCAAAATTACTAAATACTAAAGAAAGTGAACATTATATTGTACTATAACATTTAATTGTTTATGAATATCATTGACAGTATTAATGATGGAAAGAGAAATATTCGACAAATTAAGGTATATAACAAGAAAATTTCGAGGTAATGACAAAAGTTTTGGGAATATTCAAGTATTTTGTAATTATTAGCTGATCTATTTGTTAACTTGTTGCTATTAGTTTAATTTCTCGGGAGATTTTCTCCAGTTACTACCTGTAAAAAAGAATCCTAGTGTTAAATTTGCTTTTAAAAGCATGTGCTTGGAATGATTTCATTGATGAAGCTATTGTATTGAAGAAGATTTTTAGACAGAGGGGTCCTGGTCATATTAATTTTACACATCAACTTATTTAAAATCGCTAACATCAATGTAGAGTTATCTAGAATTAAATCAAGCTTCCATTAGTGAATTAACCGAAGACACAATTGCTCTATTTCAAAATTTATCAAGATTATTTCAAATATATGATAGAATGCGACCTACACAAATGTTTCCCACAAGACTCAAGGTATAAAATTTCAACTTGACTAAACTCACTGAATTATTTGGTATAGCGCATCTAATTGTATCATCCGACTCTGGGATTGAGATATTTAAAAAAAGTTCAATACGTATGCAGACTACCCGAAGTACTCGAACTTAAACTAGGTGTTCAAGTAATGATATTCAAGAATCTTAGACCTCAAAGTTAGTGAACGACTCTTTAGGAATAGTCGTTGGTTTCGAGCAACCCAGACATAATTTCGAAGGTAATAAGGTGTTTTGTGATCTCAGCCGCGTATATCTTCTTGTCCAATTCAATCATGGACCCTTCCATTTATACATTCCCGAAGATTCCATTTGGGAGTCGAATGGCTAGGTGCTGGTCATGTGACTTCAACTTCCTTTAATGCTTGCGTAGGCCCTATCAGTTCACAAATCTCAAGGACTGATTATTGAAAAGGTTAAAATTGATTTGAGAAGAGTTTTTGGAAAAGGCAATTCGATCTCCTATAGTTTAAACACTTAAATAATATTAATTGATTTTTTAAGGTCAAACATACTTTGCTTTCAGTCGTTGTGTCACCATTGAAGTGCTTCAAATTTACTTCAAACACCTTAAACTGCAATCTCATCCCAAAATTATCAAATTTTATCACTAATATTCTCTCCAAGAAAATGATAAATGAATATTTAATCAAATATTCCATTATCATAATTTTAAATTATTTAAATTCTATTTATTAACTAAATATTAATCAAAATAAAAATTTAAACGGAATTAACTTGTAAGGAAATGATGTATTAAATTAAGGTTATTTAATATGAACTAAAATAATTCAATTAAAATTAAATATTATAAAATGTCTTCGGAAGGGTCAGTTTTAGATTCATTTTCTATTAAGCATTTTGGTAAATTAATTATTTATCTCATTTTGAATGATTTTTTTCTTCATTGTTGTCCTTATTTTGATACAAGTTATAATATTCGATGACTTTGTGGTGAGCTTGTACTTTAAACGGATCAAAATTGAGAATTTGAAGTCCTTCAATTGTTGTGCATCGACTCAGGGCAACATAAGCTTGTCCTAATATATATTAATATCATATAATAGTTCAAATGTATACCATAAATGTTACCTTTTTCAAAAATTTTACTTAAGTCAACTCTAACTTTGTCAAGGGTTAAACCTTGTGCTTTATGAATAGAGAAAGACCAAGCCAAAGCTAACGGAATTTGATATCTAGTAGCCACAACTTTGTCATCAACCTCCAAAGTTCTCATAACTCTCGTACATAGTAGAGTTTGCCCATTGATGAATTCCACAACAGGATATTGAATACTATTATGATTTGTTGAATTAAAGCCCAGAGGTTTGAATTCCACTATTTTCCCCAAGAGTCCATTAACCAATCCCCGTCCATGATTAAGATTGTGGAGGAGTATAACTTGAGCACCAACCTTGAGATCGAGAACCTTGGGAAACATACACACATCATCGAGTTTCTGTATGTAATACGGACTCCCAGTATCTTTCGCAATAAACTGATAAGTTTTCCCCTGCAAATCATCCAATCTGCGTAGGTTGAATTCATCTACCTGATATCTCATAGGGAACAATCGAGTGGGCTCAATACCATCATCCATCTTCAAAGGTCTGTCCAAACTTTGGAATATAGCAATGGATTCCTCTGTCATTTCACCAAGACGAGCTTGGTTTAAAATTTTTGATAATTCTAAATAAGGGTGAGTTATTGCTGCTATACTAATATATATTGATATCAATTACCAGGATCCTTTTGCCTATAAATTTTATTCAATACTACGGTCTCATCAATGCAGTCTTTCCAAGATTTAGCTTCAAATGCGAATTTGATGTCCGAATCCTCCTTTGATATTGGTGGTAATTGAAAGAAATCGCCGGATAATACTAACTATTAATATGACATTAATAATATATAAAATGAAAATATAAGCTATTATTACTTGAATACCGCCAAAAGGTTCTTCATTTTTACGTATTTTTTTAGCTATAAATTCCAATTTATCAAATAATTCACAATGCATCATAGATACTATTAAATTATATCAATATATTGCTGAATATCGATGTAATATATAATATACTTTCGTCTACAATCAATAACTCAACTCTTTTCCACGCATTAACTTTAACCGGATTTTGTAAAATATCGACAACCAGTTTGCTGGCTGGTTTGGTACCTAAACCAATACCTGCAAAACTATGAATTGTAGTACCTCCCAACTGGAATGCAGCCAACCCTGTAGTTGCCGTGACAGCGATTTTTCCAAAGTCACTCCTCACATTATCATTTTCTCCATAACTTTCAGAATCATTTAATTTTGCAATTTCAATAATTTTTCTAATTAGGAAACTTTTACCAGTACCTAAGGACTCTATTACTAAAAATTATCCTTTTTGATATTAATATTATTATTACCCGCAGATCCAGTAAAAAATACATTTTTCTTAAGTTTAAAAATCAGATCTATCACTCGTTTCTGGTCTTTATCTAAATCTTGAGTTATGTTATAAATATTTTCACAAGTAACTTTGGATTCTACTACGCTTGTGGTAATTTTATCATTTGAATTAGTTTTAGAGTGGTTAGAAATAGAAATGTTATTCAAACTATTAATTAAATTGTCTACGTCATCATCTTCAGTTGGTTTATCTAGTAGTATATTATCAGATTTATAATTATGGTTTTTATGATATGTTTTATTTTTTGATTCAGATTTTTTATTATAATAATAGTTGGACATAGGTTTCTGAAGGTGAGATGAAATCAAAAAATTGAATAGAGTTTTTTTCAGAGGCTGGATCATTTGATAGATATAAATTATTCAATTAAATTTTAATTGTGGTTATTGATAGAGTTGAATTATTTGTGTAATTAAATTTGGATTTGATATTTTTAAATATTTAAATTCATTTTATACATCAAATTGAAAGAATATTTAAAATATATATATATATATATATATAATTAAAAGATTTTGAAATTTTGTATTTTGCTATATTTATATGTATATCTAATTTTTCATGGTTTAACATATAACAATGCTATTATCAACTCATAAATTATATTTAATATTTCAATCTGACATGATGATAAGACAAAATTATGTATTAAATTTGAATCGTTAAAACCAATATAGAATTTTAATACTATAATAATATAAAGTATTAGTTTTTCATTATTAATATTTTTTATTTTGAAAATATGATAAAAATTTTCAATTTATTAAAATTTGATTTTTTTGTTGATATATATCAAAAAAAAATAAATAGTTGTTTTAATTATGCTAATATTGAATCAAATTTCAAAAATAACTGAATATTAATATATTTATATCGTAGTTGATCGGAAGGTCCGCTCGCCATTCAACTTAAACCATCTATCATTATTCCGAATGTAATCCACTTAAGTACCTTACACAATTCTTGTACAATATGAAATTCCGGACAATAATTACAATCATTTATGCAACACATTATCTCAAGGACCGATAGCATTATAAAACTACTACTGAGCACATATTTGCTCTGAGATCATCTTGATTTTTTAATAAAACTCTTTAAACTATCTCGTGAACCACATTTTGCCAGTTTCATCCAAATTACCTAATCCTTATTGCAAGGCTATTTCCCAGCAGACCTGTAATACTAAAGAATAATTGATTTTGAAAATATTAAATGATTAACTATTTAAAATGGATAGATAGATTTCAAAAAATTATATAATTAGTGATTGAAATATTTATCATTATAATTTCAAACTATTCATTAATAATTTTTGACTAATAAAAGTATACTGACAAATTGCTCAAAGTTGGTGGATTTATTGTTCACAAATTTTATATTAAGTATTCATAATATTTGAAATAAATATTAAAAAGTAATCGATTGCAATATATAATTTTAGATTATAAAAATTTCGTGTGAATTATTTAAATTAAGTAATATATTTTTTGTAGAAATGAAAAATTAATATTGACAATAAATTCAACTGATATGGTTTTTGCATTTAAATGCAGTAAAAATGTAATTTGACAAATAGATATGTTTTTGAAATATTAATCTAACTTTTATTGGTGCTAATCTTGATTTGAAAGCATGTCTGGAGAATATTTAAACACTTAATATAAACAATTTCCTCTATCTTCCTACCATAAAATATATTTTAGCATTTTTTTTATTTAGAATTTTGTTTGATATGGAGTTATTAGGCGATCGTTGAAGGTGAAATTTATTGGAATAGTATAGAATTTGAACGGAATTGATTAGATACATAGCAATTTAATAAACTAATAGTATATAATGGTATAGATTATTAACAATGGTGATTTTCCGAGTTTTTTAAATCATTTAAAAGTGATAGTACTTAAAATATATAAATTATAGAATTAAAGAGATGAAAAGAGTTTAAATTTTAAAATTATTGCAAATATTATTTATTCTAAATTATAAAATATTCCAAACAATAAACTGAAATAATAAATTAACAAGTATAGGAAACCCATTCAATATCAGCATAAGTTGCACCATTCTCCAAGAGAGGACTGCTCCAATTAATTTTACCGCCTGCCCAATCACTTGTGCCTGGAAGACCTGCACCACCATCCCATAATGAGAAGATCAAGTTACCTGCTTCTGAAGGAATACCAATATCAGATGCTCCAGCTTCCACTGTTCTTACTACGTTACCATCAATACTCCATACAATTTTGTCAGCTCTCCATTCAACGGAATATTCATGAAAAGATTGAGAAATGTCATAGCCATTGTTCGCAATGTAGCCTTTAGTGTAATCCAACTTACCTTTGACATAGTAGTTGGTCTGAGTGGTTGATGCGCTCTTGCCCACCCATTCATAATCAATTTCATCCTTACTGGGGCTCATCATCACAAAACCTGTGACACATCCAGGTAATGCTGAAGCTCTCATTTTGGCAGTGAATTTACCATAATGGACTACCTGGGTTGAATCCACTCTAGCACCATACCCCATAATCACACCAGTTTCGGGATGGGGGGTGACACCCAAGTTCATTTTCATTCTGAGTAAACCGTTAGCTACTTCAGCATTGCCATTAATACTAAACGGACCCAAACCATCCGAGAATTTGTGAGTCCAAGGGTTGCATTGGCAGTTTACATTAGACAAATTTTGCAAAAACAAAAAACTTAGTAGTTTAAAAAACATTTAAAAAAAATAAAACAATAAATATTTGAAAACAAATACAATTAAAAATCAAGATAGCACAGAATGAATTAAAACTTCACTGATATTCCATTGACTCTATATTTATATCCCTGTATCATCTCAGATACTTCTTTTGACGAATATATCAAATTGACACCGGAAATTAATTTTAAAATTATAATAAATTTTATTAATTGTTTCAAACTGTTCTTTTTGTTACTCTCTAAATTAACATTAGTCATTACTAAGAAAGTGATTTAGGATATGATGTATCATTGTGTCAACAGGAGATCAAATTATTCAATACTTAAATTACTCAATTGCATCTATAGTTACATGTGAACTTAAACAATGATATCATCGGAATTGATGGTAGTTTTTGATATGATACATAGTTGATTTTTACCCCATAAATAACATTCTCCTTTTAATAATTCTCTATTTTATTTACATAACACTAAATTTCGATCAAAATTTAAAAAAAATGTATCTTCCATTAATAAAAAAATTTTAATTAAATCATATCAATTTTCTAACGTTTTATCTACTTTTTTAATTCATATTATTATTTTGTTTATTACTACTTGTTATTTGTTATTTTCCGATTAATGATTTCGAATGTTGCATGGTTGATAATTGGGATTTGTGATTAATTTGGTTCGTAAATTTGTGTGATGATTACTCGATTTGAATTGGTGTCATGTGAGTGGGTTGATTTGGAGAAGGTTTTAAATCCCATAATAATTAATTAAGGTGAAATGAATTATAAAATCAGAAATTATTTCTTCAATAATCATTACTTTGTCCGGATGGAGTGGCGTCCATCTGTAACCCGAGCTTCTACGGGGGTCGGTGCTAGGGAGGAGTGTACCTCTGACTTATAGGTCGGTTGGGTAGATTGCTCAGTCCCGTGAAGCAGAATGTCCGCATAGCTATCGTCGTGTAAGCGATGGTAACTAGGTGGGTTAAGAGGGGGGAACCGCATAAGGCTGGCAACAGAGCAGTGCAAACTTTCCGCATTCTCGCAGTCTTCGGGATCGCTGAACTTCTTCCCTTCAGGCTTTGTCGGTTGGGATCGCTTCAACCTAGCACTTACTATCAATTATATCAAAACCAAAACCATAAAAACAAAATGATTTTAGTTGCCAAAACTAAGATACTCTTTCATGAATAGTTGTTTACTTAACAAAATATTCTTTCATCACTCATTAAACTGAATATATTTTCAAATTATTATTTTATTAGTTAGTGCTCATATTTCTTTCAATATAATTTTCAACAAATATCACTTCACCAAGTGTTGTCTTTGATATTTACACTCTCATCAACTTGACCAACAATATTTTATTCATTTTACTATTACTATATTTTGACTCTATATCAACCTTCAGTAGTCTTTTTATTTATTTATACATACTTTCTACCCAATTTAAGTGAGAGTATATAGTTTTTATATTCAGAATTAAAATTTTTTAAAATTCCAAATTAATTACTAATTCTTATTTTTATTACGTAATCTTTAAAACATACAAAAGTTATTTTGTATTAATTATCAACTACTAAATTATATTTTAAATATATTATAACTATATCATTTTATATAAGCTCTTTTTAGTCCAAACCAAAATATACAATTCCTAGTTCAATAAAGTTATAAAAATGATTCATTTCCATTTCTTAAACATGTTTATATTCAAAAAAAAATTAATTAATTTTTATTAATTTTGTTTAAAACAATCAAGTTATATTTTAATATTTTTTGAAAATAATAATATATTCAATCTACTTATTCTGTTTTAATTTTTTATAACTTGATAAAATTCTAAAATTGTAATATAATCTAATTTATAATATTTATATAATTAATAAATTTGAATATATGAATTTTTTGGTTTGCATCTGCTGATAATATAAAATTTAATAAAATTTTTAAACTTTAAATTCATTAAGTTAATGATATTACTTTGTATTTTTAAATATAGGAATTTTTTGCAATTTAAAATAAATAAATATTTTGATATATAATATATAATAATAAATATATAATATAAATTTAATAGTTTCTTTTATTATTAATAACTTTTTGTTATATTTTTAACAAAGATTTAACACTTAAAAAATAATTCTTTTTATTAAAGATTAAAATTTAATATTTTACAAACTAATTAAATTTTCTTATAGAAATTTTTTTCTTGTAAGTTAGTTTTTTAATTACTTAAAGCAATTATAATTACATAAGTTATAATCTAAAAAATATATTAGATATAGTAGTTTTTTCCAGTTATTTTTAATTAGAAAGTTTTTTACAACTTTAAATTTATGTATTTTGTAATTATCATTTAAAATAATAAGTTTTGTCAAATTATATTAAAAATACCAATTAAAAATATTTTTATTTAAAACACAATATAAAGTTTACTATTAATTAATTTTCTTTTAAAAACTAAATAAAAATAGTATATATTATTATAATTTATTATAATAATTAATATTTACTTATTAACAAATTGTTTATTTAAAGGGATTTATAAAAAAAGTTAATTTAACTTAATTTAACATTTTAATTTGTGTTTTAATAAACAATTATATATAAAGATTTAAGATTCATCAATTATAATTATTTACTATAAAAGTTTAAGCTTCTAATAATATTTTAGTAAGTTTTATTTAATAATAATTACTTTAATTTTTTTAAGTTTTAGTTAAATTATAAGGTATCTATTTTATATTTTTATTTATTAATTTAAGTTTAAACTTTAATATATATAAAATACTTATAAAACTAATATTAAAATACTTAGATAATTTTTTGACTGAAATAAAAAAGTATTTTATAATATATTTTTTCATTTTATTAATAATTAAAAGAGTAATAGTTAAAGTTAGTTTTTTTAAATTTTAACAAGTTTTAGATATTTTCTCTTTTAACTTTAAAATAATTTATTTAATAATAAATTGTTAATTTAAATAATACTTTATTATTAGAAATTACTTATAAATTTTAAATAATTTTAAAGGGTTTATGGTTAAGTTTTATTAATACTAAAATAAAAAACTTTT